>JAUZND010069558.1:0-17199 GCA_034780555.1 Coelogynopora nodosa | reverse complement strand
CCCCTCTTGTCTGCATACATACTTTATGGATGGTCCCTAATCTAGAAGCTTTATTAATCAAAATTATATATTGCATGTGGTCTATTAAATATAAAGTAATTTGCTTATTTTAAAAGCTGCTATTAATTAAAATGCCATATTGCATGTGATCTATTAAATATAAAGTAATTTGCTTATTTTAAAAGCTGCTATTAATTAAAATGCCATATTGCATGTGATCTATGTACACATAATATAATAAAAATTGTTTATATAATACAATAATAGATTATTATTTATATATTATTAATAAAAGCATATAATATTTTTATCACTTAGTATAAAGTGCTAGTATAAAAACTCGTATTAATTATTGTTTGAGGCAAAATTAATAAATAATATATTTTTGTTTACTGTATTAACATTTTTAATAAAAAAATAAAGCCAAGCACTTATTTTGAATTTGTAAACATTTTAATAAAAAAATATTATAAAAAATTGATATGTGCTTATATGCAAGAGTACCAGTGCTTAGTAAAAATATAGATAAAATTAATAAAATAAATGTATTATTTTTCCTAAATTATATAGTAAGCTTGATATATAATAATTATTAATATATTAAAACTTCAAAACTAAATAATATTTAGAATCATTTAAAAAATATATATTTATTAAATATTTATATTATGTATATAGTTATCATTTAACCTTCTCCCATTGGTTGTAGCTCCAATAAATTGTTGACTGCATAGTGGGCATGTCGAAATTTTAAATATATTGCTCATTAAATTTGATTCAATCATAAATAAAAGTAATCGTTACTTGCTAAGATATAACTATAAAAAACTGAAACATGTTTGATATTTAGTTTAATTTGTATTGCTATATTTAGTAATGTTATGTATACTATATAAAGTTATTTTTAAATTTTTGCTAACATATACATTTTTTTGAAACATTTAAAAAAATTATCTGAAATTTAAGTATTTTTATCATTTTACTATGTAAACAATACTGTTGAAATTCAATAATTTAATAATTTTATTGACAAAAAATCTATATTCTTTTTCAAAAATAAATTATCAATCATATGCAGTAAATTACTGGGAAAATATGTATTATAAACATGCTGATATAGGATCAACAAAGATTAGATAAGTAATATAATTTATGATATGAATGTAATAAAGTTGGGGTCAAAATACAGTTTGGTGCAATAGAGGGGTATTATGCAATAATCAGTGCTTGAAATAGATATGTGTATAAATGTGCTATATAGCCATAAATTCTGCTGGGTTTTCCTAAAGAATTCCAACAATTAACATTATGTAATAACTTTAAACTAACACATATGCTAATAATGTATACATATTTATAAATGTAAATATATTATTAAAACAGGATGTTTTAATCAAACAAATAAATTTAATTTTTTTAAATAACAATTTTTTTTATTATATAATTATTATATTTTGTTATATCAATTGTATATAATTGTACACACATATCAAATATTACTATTAAAATAAGTTTATTATTTCAGTGATACATTTAAATTATATTTAATAAATAAATTTTTGTTATGTATATTTTTATAACAAATTATTCTATTCTTAACCTATCCATACTGGAGGGTTGTGAATTTCATGCCGCCCTTTACTATTTGTGTTGTTATTTTTAAATTAAAAAATGGATAAATAGAAGCTCCTCCAGAGACTTTTCCACAAATTTTGTAGAATATTAGATAAACCTTCCAAAAATATAAATGAAGATTACATTCTACACTAGCCATTATTAGATATACTAAAACAAGTGCTTTTCAGTTTGTCCCCATTTGCAAACTACTCAATATTTTGAAATGATTTAAAGTTTCTTATATAGTGTCACTGTGAATCTAGATTTAGTTCAAATTATCCTTTTTGGTTTCTAGATATAATGGTTCTGGAGACATTATGATAAAAAGTGACCCCTTTTTGTAAATTATTCTTCAAATATTCTTTTTCCAATACTTGAAACCAGTAACAACCCCTAAAGATTAGCCAATTTGACTGAAATGGTTAACATACATCAGTTATGTAAAGGACACAAGAATAGGGGAAGGAGAAGGTGAGAAAAATTAAAACGGTAGGGAAAATAAAACAACAAAAAATAGAGAGAGTAGAAGATGGGAGAGGAGAACAAATAAACAAAATTAGATTGAATATATGTAAATCATCGAAGCATAGAACTGAAGCAATTAGTGCACTTAACATTTGGAAGGTTGCTATGTTTATGATAAAAGTTACAAATCAAATTTTATAAAATATAAATAAAAATTTATTCGCTGGATTTTAGTGTAAATGTTTTTACCTTGAAAAATCTACATTCGAATGCATACTAAAAGTTTAAATATGTTCTTTTTACAATAAAAACTACATTTGAATTAAGAGAATATGAACAAAAACTTAGAACATATATTCTTTTAATTGTATTGTTTTTGTCACTTTATTACTTATTTTATTAAATATTACTTGAGGTATATAAAACTGGTTATAATTTGTTTTATACAGTACTATTATATTTTATGGTAGCTAACAAAAACGAGTATGTTAACATGTAAAGAAAATATAGTTAGTTAATAAATGGGGAATGTGTACCTTTTTTATTTGTTCGGATAGTCAATGTGAAGTAAAATAATTGTTATGAGTAATGATTTTAAATTTTTTGTTAAATGCATTTTAAATTAAGTTGATTGTTATGCATCCTTGTTTTGTTAGTCTATATCAAAGCATTCACTTTTCTACAAAATAAATAAATGGTTTTATTGATAATTATCTAAAATTTAATATAGAAAATGATATATGCTATACATTTTCATACTTGAATAGTTTTTTGTAAATGTTGTTATCTTGTTATCTCATCATGTTTATTATTTTAAATATGAAATTGAACGTTTACTCAGCTTGAAATGTTAACTCTAATATAATTCCTTCTAAAGATTAAATTATATAAATACATTTTTAGCAGCCATAAAACGTAAATGTTTACCCATATTTGTATTTTAATTTATGTTTGTTAGAAACAAGCACATCGTTTTTCAGAAATTTATTTAATTTGGAAATATTCATCTTTTGAAAATTTGAATTTTATTTCTTCCATTTAGGGAGTAAATCCATAGACTAATTCTGGTAACATTCTCATTTCCAAATATTTTTTTTCAAAAACAAAATATAATTATATGTATTATATATATGATTTAGAATTATAGAAAAATATAGTTGTCAAAACATTATTTTTACATCATAAACTATGGTTTTTAGGGTCTTTTGAGTCTGCTACGAAAACTGAAAACCAAACCTGAACAGGAAATACGAATCTTGACTCTTGGTTTAGATAATGCTGGCAAGACAACCATCTTAAAAAGTTTGGCATCAGAGGATGTCAGCCATATCACACCAACACAGGTCAGTTAATGTGCTATATGTTATATTTAATATGTTATAATTTTAGTAACTATGGATATAAAAACCAAAAGAAAACAGATCAATATTTTAAACCGAAAGGACAACAATATACTATTAAATATAATTTTGACAGTCAACCAATAAAAATAGACACAAGAAATGACAGAACGAAGATAAACCGGCATAAAATTAACAAACAGACAAATAAGTAAAGTGAATGAGAAAATAAATGGAATCAGTTTAAACATTTATTTCAACATTATTGACTAGCATATATACATTATAATTATACTCAACAAACTCATATATCTAAAGTTAATCCAAAAAAATCTTTATAAAATATGACTAAAGAGGCTTGTACGCTTAAAATAAGTTTCGATCTGTAAAGTTAGAAAGTCATCCTTGTAATAATATTAATATATATTCATGCACAAAATCTATATAAAGTATTCAGGGTGCTTAGAAAGAGGACATAGAAGGTTTCGAATTAAGAAAGAAAGAGGAAAGTATTTAGCTTCCTTTTGAAGAGAGAGAGAAGTCTTTTGTGTTTTGAATGTCATATTTTAGATTGTTCCACCACGTGGGCCTGCTATAGAGAAGGCACCACTGCCGTCATTGATTTTGGCAATTTGTTGGTAGAGAGTGAGCCAGCCTGCGATCTTAGATGAAGTCGGGCCGATGGATATGTAGATGGACTGATAAGCTCCTTAAGGTACATAGGAGCATTACCATGAACGCGTTTGTGTGTGATACAGGCAAGTTTGAATTCAATGCGTTTTGCTACCGGCAACCAATGCAGATCTCCGATACACTGAGAGGTAGGGGCTCTTCGCCGCGCTGTAGTGAACATACGAATCGAGCACTTACATTCTGCACTTGTTGGAGCAACTTGAGTAGTGATGCAGTTGCCAATGCCAAAATTGAGTGGCAGAAATAGATTGTGGATATTACGAAGGCATTGATAATAATTTTGGCGGTGTCTTGGTCAATGTATTGTCGGATGCGATAAGCTGCTCTAATAAGCGCGAAAGCCCACCGACTGAGATTATGTATTGTATGTGTATGTCACATGTGAGTTGTGAATCGAAGGTAACACAGAGACTCTTCACAAAGTTTGATGTTTCAATTTGAACTTCGTTTAGGGAAACATGTTTTAGTGATTCTGAATCAAGGAGAATTTTAGATCCGGATGAGAACATTTCGGTTTTATCGGGATTCCATTTGAGGCGATTACAGTTTAACCAATCGTGAAGGTGGTAGATGTGGAGTTAATTAATGAGACAACATTATCTTCAGATTCTGTACATTTGAATTAAATGTAGATGGAACTATAATCAGCATAAATGTTGTGCTGCAAATTGTGCGCAGTTATTATATCGGATGCCGATGCTGTGCTGTGTAAAGGGAATATAGAATGGGTCCAAGAACAGATCCCTGTGGTAGACCACAAGATAGAGGTATGAACTTAGATCTTTGACCTATGCTTTGGGCACATTGAGTTCGATCGTACAGATATGACTTGAACCAAGCTAACACAGAACCTCTGAAGTTGAACCGATTTGACAGCCTGTCTAGGAGAATCCCATGGTTGACTGCGTCGAAGGCAGCGCTGAGGTCTAGAAATTTGACACATGAAACTAAGCCTGAGTTTTGAGTAACTGTCAAATCATTATGCAGCTTGATCAATGCAGTTTATGTGGAGTGATCTGGACGATATGCTGATTGGAAGGGAGGATACAAATTGCTGTTTTGTTTCTATATCCATAGATGTATAACTTTTATTGTTAATAAACTGTAATTTAATTCTTGATCATTTATTAAAATTATATTTTTTGTATTATTGCAATATATATGTATGTCTATCCATCCTAGGGGTTCAATATAAAAAGTGTCCAATCGCAAGGTTTCAAACTAAATGTCTGGGATATTGGTGGTCAAAGAAAAATCCGGCCATATTGGAGGAATTACTTTGAAAATACTGACGTCCTTGTATGTATAGTACTATACACATTTAACTAAATAGTACTGTTTACGTGCGACATTCAAAACATTTATGTTTCAGGTTTATGTGATTGACAGTTCTGACCGAAAACGTTTCGAAGAAACTGCAGAGGTAAAACAAGAAAATTGTGAATTGTACTTCATTTACTTTTTATATTATATGTTATTCAAGAAAAGTTTTAACTACTTCATTATCAGTATTCATTAATCAAAGACTTGTTATTTTATATATTTCTGATTATATTTATAATTTTTTCCTATTCTTTTAAAGAATACAGTAGATAAGAGCATTGCTTAGAGACCTCAACTTTTCATGCGAAGAACAAAAATCAATAAATACATGTTTGTTTAAAAAGGGACTGTTGTTGCGTTCTCATCATTATAAAATGTGCTTGAGAAAGTGGTGTTGCTCTGCCATGTGAAGTTGTTACTAATTGAAATAATAATAGTGTATTTTAAAAATGTCATATTTGACAGGCTTTTGCTTCATAACCGACATTGCATAGTAGTACACATTTAGAATAGCATTATTGTATTTATTTTTTAATATTAGTTTGCGAGATTTTTTTCAGTTGTATTTCTCTTTTATTTTTGTGCGCATTCTACATTACAAACATTTATATGTTATTAATAATTATACTACTCGAATATATTTTAGTAATATCATGATTTATGCTTTTTTATGAGTGATTTAAAATTTTTGAGCACAAAATTTTGAGTTTTAATAACAAATGTATTACTTTAACAACTGGCCGCGCGTCCTAATCACCACACATTGCCAGGAGTTGTCCGACCTCCTGATCGAGGAGAAGTTGAGCGGAGTGTGTCTGCTCGTCTTCGCCAACAAGCAGGACCTCTTCAATTCCGCTCCGGCGGACGAGATCTCGGCCGGCCTCAATCTGGTCGGCATTCGGGACCGGCCCTGGCAGATTCAGCCTTGCTCCGCGATGACCGGCGAGGGGGTACAGGTGCGTGTCTGTGTATCTAGACGCTCTTTCATCATTCTCCTTTGCAGAATCTCCAGAAAATTTTGGCAACTTGCAATGCGGTTTGCTTTCTGGTTGTCCTTTAAAAAATAAGGCATTAATTATAAATTTAGCTGTAATACTCTGCAAACCATATTCTTATCCAAGAAGAGTGTATACAGTGGTTTCAGGAACATTTATCATTTCTGCAATAGCTCTTTGTCATCTTCCGAGATCAGCTGTTGTATTCGTACTATGAGTTCGGGTGTTTTTGTTGTACATGGATGTCCGAATTTAAGGACAATATGGACAATACTTTCTCGACGGCTTGTTTTATATTAATTTACTATTTGAAGAATTCGACGTTCTTTGATGCAGTTTTCACATAATTATGTATTAAGTAAATCATTTGTTTTTGCTGCAGAATAATCATTTCTAACCAAAACTTTGTCGAAAAAATTACTCTTTTCAATACTCACGATTTTAATCAATATTATATTTTCAGAGAGGTGGAGGTTATTACAAAGCTGCAATTTTAATGTTTAAAATAATATAGATAAACATTTAAATTATAAGCATACCAAACATGAATTTTCATAAATGTTCACGATATTGTAACTATACACAGAAAAGTAGTAGGTATAATATTATTTCAAAAATGACAATTATATGCGGGACACCCTATATATTCTAGCTTGTTTGTATCGTTATTTTTCAGATATTTGACAAAAAGTATTCTCTCTTATTTTCAGAATTTATTGGAGGAATGGTTTCCTACTTTTGTGTGTGATCTTCGGATTCCTGTATTTAATTGCTTGCATATTTCTATTATACATTAGCCCTACCATACACGAGTACAAGATATACTAAATATCCTATTTCATTAAAAATGAAAATATTATTTTTAGCGTTATAAATATATGTCTGAGTATCTCATTCAGTGAAGATGAGTATAATTTAATACAAGGAACATTTCTCGGTAACTGCAAATTTTATTACTTATGAAAATATAGATATAGTTAATCTATCCTCAATAAAGAGAAATATCTATAAAAAATAATTATTATAACTTTGCCGGATAATATTTCCCCTTGTGACATTCATGATGAAATGTCCATCGAACACTGCATTGGAAAAATGTATCTTTTTAAGTCCTACTCGTTTTAGGAGCGTCAAATGATCGCAGCTATTTAAAAGAATATTTTTCGATTTTTTCGCATCGTTTGAATATAATTATACTTATTTTCCAATGTTTACATAGTAAATGTACTATATTTCAGGCGTTGCTTATTCTAAACGCTTATTATTAGTATTATTATATATGTTATGATGATTACAATCAATTAATTGAGGAAAATATTTTTTGTAATAAAAAGGGTACATGCTTCATCTCCGAATTTTATATCCTAATAACATTGGCAATAGCAAATTGTGTTTATCACCCAATAAAAGACATACTGTCTATGTTATGAATGGGTGTGTGGTAATGTTTATTTCTGTAAATTAATCGGAATTCTGTATCTACTTCAATTATAGCACGGCATGGAATGGGTCATGAAAACCATCAATAGCCGCTGTAAGTCCAAAAGTTAATATCACCGTCAATTAACCGTGTTCATTCGCCTGAAACGAGGCCTGGCCCCGCGTCGGAAACTACTTGAACAAGTTTTCAAGGTGGCGCTCTACACACTCCTCATTTCCTTAACATAAAAAGCGGATGTGCACGCCATTGTTTTGCATGCGAATATTTGAATAAATATTTTATTATTATTGATTTTTATGTTATTGCAGTATTTGTTTTGTTTCGGCTGTGTTTATTTCCTCTTTTGAACAAATGCTTCCTTTTTGTGTGAAGCTGTAATGGAATCCATCTATGTTTGATTTATATATTATTATTTATTTTGCTTCAATATTTACACTTGTTTCTCTCTGTTCTTAGTGTTATAGTTTTATTGTTTAATGGCTTAATTGGTTATTATTGTTTATAATTATCTAGTCACTCATTACAACAGATATCATATTAATAAGTAGGCCTCTGCAATTAGGCTACTATAAAGGCGTGCAATAAACTTTTTCTGATTTGTTTTTTTCTTTGTAAGTTGTCTCAGTCCATTCTAGTCACAATGATGTTACTCTCGATGCACTTTTAAAAGACTGATAATTCATGCAATATGGTAATTCAATTGTTTTGTATTGGATATTTTCTTCGATTATTTTTTGTATGATTATGATTCAGTTGAAATTAAAGACATGTTGTTTTGGTAATATTTTGAGCATTACACGTCGTGGTATAATTTATACCTATACACTATTTTGTATATTTATGCTACGTATCGTTACTGCAATATTATTAGTTGTTAACACTTATGTCAGATTAAAATATAGACAAACTGGAGCATTTTTGATTATAACAATAAATGAATGTATAATATTATACTACTCTTAGTTTTAATCGTTGAAAGCACCCCGTGCAATAATCAATGAATTGACTATTTTTGACACAATGTGTTTGAAAACGGAAATGGTTACGCTTATTACACATATAGTTTCTTTTTTGACATATAGGAGTCATACAATATTCCTCTAACATACTACTATCTATAAACTATACAAGTTTATAGTTTATTATATAATATAGATACAAACCATTAAATAATTTTAATTCTGCAATATATAACCGTTTTTTCTGTGTATACGTTTCTCAATCAGTTTTTCGGTTGCTCTTAAGTGCCCCTGTCCCATTTGATCTATTGTATATATTGTACTTTATTTATACCTATGTAATTGTAAGTCAAATAAAGTAAATTTACGTGATTGACTTTCTTCAGTCTTTTAAGCTATTTATTTGGTACGGTAGTTGTGAATTTCTTTTAACCCCAGAGGATAAAATGCGAATAAACTGGAAACATTTATATATTTTTCAAAATACTGAATATCATTTAATTTTTAATATCTATCTAAATATATTAAAGAATGAATATTTATATAGCGGACGTGCGTAGGTACGTCTAGTATATGTATGCGGATAAGGTTTAAGGAAACCGTGACGAGGGGTTAAATTGATTACAACAAAAACGTCGCCTACTTTTCAGTGAATCGGCGTATAAATTTTACATGGTAATTTCTCCATATATTCTACATGAAATCTACTTTCTATATAATGGATAAATGCAATATTTGCGTGAAAGGACATTTAATACTACCAATTTCTCTGAATTAGTATTTGAAGAATTAGTATCAAAACCAGGTCGGATAATAAAACAAAAACTATATTTCAAGAAAATCGGCAGACAAACCATAGAGTTCTCTTACGGAACTATCAATTGTGGCCTATTCTAGCATTTCGGTAGACATATTATTAGGTAGGTTAGATAAATTAAGCAATACTATATTGTTCTTGTTAGCTAATATTAGAAAACAATGAATTAGTAAGAAGTATGTAGCTATCGTTTATTTAAATTGTAACAACTGTTTCTAGTTTTTTTATTTGTTTTGTGATTTTAAGGATTTGATAGAATGCATCCTTTTCCTAATACTATACTTCATATAGAATAGCTACGTCACATCTATACAATATATGGTTAATGTTTACTTACTCCATCGTCATTAAATGTTGATTAGTTAGTATCCATCCACATTCAAATATAAGTCTGGCGTACATTTTTACCTTTTATTTGTTAGAAATTTTATTATTATAATTTATAGTTGATTAAAAAATATGTATCCAGCGGAAAGCCATTTTCGTATTATTCCACCTTGTCGCTTTCGGAAATATATTTGACCCATACATTTTTGGAAAGTCTATTTTTTTGTCTTTTACGAATTATTAGTCCATAAATCGAAATTTTAACATCTTTGTTTATATTATTTTAGTGTTTGGAAGATGATTAGGAAAATTTCGCGGGAATATAAGTGAAATATTGGATAAGGTTTCAAATATTCATAATCATTGTAATGAATCAGTTTAACTTGTTTTAAAAAACAATTAATTTACAGTTTCTTACCAAAATACGCAGATCCCATATATTAGTAGGCATTTTTATAGTAAACAAAGCGCGATTAGATAAGTTATTGAATTTTCACATATCCTATGCATTCTAAAATCATATTTATATATTGTATTAACTTTTTAATAAATAATTATTACGTCATTTTATTACCTAACAAAAAAGATTGCAAGCTTATTCAACATATCAGCACTGTAAATTGAATAAAAATAATTATTATTAATATATAAAACATATGGAACACAAGTATAAAAATAGATATAACAATTATAAATAAATAACTTTTAAACACAATTAACATTTAAAAAAACACAAAATCAAGTGTTCAAATGCAATACACACAATTGACTTCTGCCTTCTGAGTGAAACAGGCCAGGGCATACCAAACGAACAAACACACACATTATATAAATTATCAAAAAAACACGACACACACCAATCTAACATGAACTATCGCCCAAAAAGTCCATACTATGCGAGCCCCCGCCTCCGCCAGAGGATATCGTGGAATCCGGTGGCAGTATACTAACGCCCACGGGCATCGACCGCGACTGGTCCATGGACAGCTTCCCTCCCGGCACTCCCATGCCGCCACTACAGCTTCCTGGTTGCTGAGGTTGGGCCGCCCCCCCGCCGCCACCACCAATCCCCCCTCCCGCCGGCATCATGTGCAGTCCACCTCCGCCGCTCCCGAGGGCGTAGCTACCGACTGCCGCCGACTGTCGCCACGGTGTCTGCTGCTGCTGCAGCTGCTGTTGCATAGCGGAGGCGTAGGCGGCGGTGGGATTGGTGGCACACGAGGTCCGCACCATTCCACCGCCACCGCTGACCACGGCGGCGGTGTTGCCCAGGTAGGCGGCCGAGGTGGAGGCGGAAGAGACCTGGCTGGGCATGATCTGCTGGAAGGCTTGCTGCACGGCGGCTGACAGGCCCGACTGCATGAGCATCAGGTTGGGGCGTCCACCACCGCCGGGACAGCTGTTGCTGGCTATGACCGCCGCTCCCCCTCCTCCTCCAGCGGCCATGGGGAGGCCCCCGGACCCCCCTACTCCTCCCCCGCCGGGAGCGCTGGTCAGGTAGACATTGCTGTTGGTTGTTGCGGTGGTCGAGGTTCCGGTGGCCACCGCTGATCCGGTCACTGCGCCGGCTCGACTTGTCACCGCCTGCTACAATTTTACGTAGCAAAAACATACGGACTGAATTTTAATCGAGTTCAAATCTAGTTTTCTTTGTTATATGATATTTTGCAAAATGTTATTAAAACAGAATTCGAAAGTTTTAGAATAATAATTGATTAAAAGTCACCGCCTGCTACAATTTTACATAGAAAAACATACGGACTGAATTTTAATCGAGTTAAAATCTAGTTTTCTTTGTTATATGATATTTTGCCAAATGTTATTAAAACAGACCTCGAAAGTTTTAGAGTAATAATTATTGATGATTTCATGTTTATGATGAATTAAATTTGAAATACTTCAAAAATCATTTGAAAGATAATATAACCTAAAATGTAATTTGATTTTACCTAAAGAATTAAAATTATTTAATATTTGACATAATAAAATTAATTATTTGTAATGTGTCTGGGTGATAATGTTAAGCCTAAAAACAACAGATTAATACTATAAGCATTTTTGATCACTAGTCAATATGTTTCTCCCACATTTAAAAGTATTTTGCAACAATTGTAATACTATACTCCAATTGTTGTAAAGTTCGTATAAAAATGCTGCTACAGTAGAAAGAGTATAAAAACTTATTAAATATTACATTTTATTTTAATAATAGATCCCATTGATACCATATACACGTAAAACATGCATATATTGCATAATGTACATATGTTTTATTACTTTGTTTACTTATTCAAAAAAAGTAATTAAGAAATAAACAGTGAAAATTATAAAATGAGTTTTGAAAAATAAAAACTAATAACTCAATCTAATGATAATCGTGTAGTTTTGTACCCTTTTAAAAATATAATCCATCGATTTTCAAGTGTCCTGGCCAATACAGGCATCCGCAATGTGCACTTACTAAATGTTAACAATAAAAGCCTACCAGTCACGCAGGAAAAGCCAAAACAATTTCCTAACTTATAACAAATTAAAAACGTTTCATGTTTGGTATCGCTAGAAAGGCAATTTTACGTAGAATAACATACTAAAATAACTAAAATAACAAGATAAAGCAATTTGGGGAAAAAAAAGTTTCGAAAATTTTTACTGAAGGTATGTAGGCTAGTTTGGTTTGTTTATGATTCTGTTCTACAAATAAGCAATTCATTTATCTTTACCTCAATTCTAAAAATAACACTTATAGAAGAAGGTTCGGGATTACAAAAGCTCTTAGAGACTGTTATGTTTATGCACCGAACTCTGTTATACCCATACTGTCAGTTAAAGCAATTTGAAGGGCACTGAGAGGTCATTTTCTAGCAGATGCGGTGACGATTGAGCTACTCTATCCCCCATATCCCATCATGTGAGAACTTCAAAGCAAGTACAGTAGTAGAGGACATTGAAAATGAAGCGGCATTGGTGGATTTTGGATTCTTATTCGGAGAATTCACTATCATTTGATGAAGTGAGTGAGCTTGAAAATCTTTATGTTGGGACATTAGGCAACCTAGAGGCAGTGGAAGAGTCCACTTTGTTGAGTAAGATAAAGGACTGCTTGTTAAAATTAACAAAGCAAGAATTGTCCTCCAATTCATCAACTTAAAATGTTTTGGTTTATTATATGAGATATGTCGACCACATTATCAAGCACTTCATTAGGGCCGAAAGAAAAGGGAAATGGTTGTACCATTTGGCTGCTATAAAATGATAGTGAACCTTTACGCTGCAACAGGACACAATAACTGTGCCAAATCAGCTCGCATCTACTGTACCTAAAACTGATAGAAAATCTTCTTTAGGACTACCCTTTGTTATTTGAATAGAATATATACAACATGGATATCATTCAGTCTGGCACACTGATAAAGCTTGGGCTGGATTGTGGACAGACCTTATAATTGAACAGACAATTCATTTGTGAAATCTATTGGTGGACTGACACGTGGACATGGGATGAATGAGTCGGTAAGAGATTTGTGGGTAACAACATTACAATGTTGTGAAGAAATAGAACAGCGTGATGTCACCAAAACCTCTAGAGAAAGTGGTGAACAACATGTAGAGCTTCGCTGATCTCGATGCAGTAGAGATTTCAATAACCTGAGAAAGATATGCCAGTGGTCGGAAGCATCAAATACATTTGATTCTAGTGATCAACGACTGAGATCCTTGACAACTAGACTTGCAGTAGAAGATGCAAGACACCAACAACTGTCATCAAGAAGAGGAAGCTGGTGAAGAAATTCATAGAAGTATGGATAACCAATCAGTATTAGAAACAAAGGTTCCAACAAACAAGAAGGTTAGCCATTTAGCTCACTTAACAAAAGCAGTCAAGATTGGCACTCAAACAGTGCGTGTCGATGGTTCAGTCCTCTTCATGCTTTTGCAGGTCTTAGGATAACGAGCTCAAAAATCCAGATCAATACTTCAGTTATTGATTGGCACCATACTCACACCATCACTTTTCAAGGACAAGCATATGAGGCACACAAACAAAGACTTGCTAGTTCAGGATCTTACAGACAAAAAGGTGAGAGCTGCATCAAAAGGAAAGAAACGAAAGCATGTGTCATGACCCCTTGACTGATTCTGAAGAACCAAATTCGACTCTAGAAGTTGCTTTGACGAGTTTGATTTAGAAGTTTCCAATGACTCCAATTTTGTCATTACAGAATACACACATTATGTTAAAGCATTATACGGTTTGTGAATGCTAGTTTTGGATGGTTACAAGGTAATATCTGTCAAAGATCGCGAACATACATAGAAGACGAGAAGAAAATGCTCGTCATTGTCCAGATGTTATAGTCAACCGCAACACAAAAGTGTTTCACTCACGAGAAGAATTCCTCTCAAACACTGTCAAGAAAGAGCAGTTATTCAACTATTGTCAGAAGTTCGCGGCATGACGCCTACATTTATATCAACTGAAATGGAGATTTTGACACACAAATTGTGACTTCAACTTCGGATATTATTTGTGAGAATAAAGTCGCTACAGGTGTGTTAGAGATTTGCTCAGTATTTGATAATCGAGATTCTTCACATGAAGAGATATCGACAGCTGGCTACGGGCTCTTCGCCATTTTATATGGTGGCAAACTAAATCAAGACATAGTCCCTATGCGCAAGGTCAGGATATCAGAGATTCTGATTAGGTTGAAGTGTGGCCTGAACCGTGCTAACGCTCCACCCACACCAGATGCTCATACGCTGCATGCATACCGTGTCTACTATTAAGTGATGGATTGGAAGTTCTTGTCAAAAGCGCCAATCAAACAAGAGGCATAAGGGCAAATCTAAAATGATAAACTAGAGGCGATTATGATGGGGCAGGTAACATATTAGTATTACAGCGTGTTGCAAAATGATTTTTAATCAGGTCATGAATCCCTAATTGATCACCTCCTCTCGTTTATTTCCGACCTCAGAGTAAGATTATCTTATTTTCATGTTCCTGCGCCAGAATAATTAATTCACGTGATTCGTTCCTACTGCAAGCAGAGTAACAAGAACCCAATGTGGTTCAACAACCAACTGTTCGTGTGCCAGAAATGGTTTACAATGCGTCTCTACTTGTAGAAGATGCTCTGGCGTTGATTGCTACAAAAGCGTGGAAAGTGTCATGCAGGATATAGACGATTAAAAAATATATGACAATTTTTATTTTAGTAGTATATGGACCTACTTCAGAATGCTTTTCAAGCAAAGTATTAACAATATATATTCGTTCAAAAGTTATCCTCATTAAAAGTTGAAAGGGTTAATTCAGTAACTCGGTCACCCGTAATATAATTTTATATGCGGAAAATTGTTAAAAATAAAAAAAAAATCTTTGTAAAATGAGATATATTTGTTTAAATGACTCCATTGAGTGTATAAATATCGTGCGCACCGTTATTTGCTGTTTAATAAAAGTTTCGTAACTTTTTTTTCCCCGAAAATGCTTTATTTTGGGGTTTTAGTATGTTATTCTACGTAAAATTACCTTTCCAACAATAGCAAACATGAAAAGGTTGCAATTTGTTCTAGATTCATATACATAACATTCTACTGGGCTATACGCCCGCTTGCTTACCTGGGGCATGACCAGCGTGAACAGCGGTGATCCACCACCCGTCGACATGAAGTAGGGCGTCATGAGGAAGTTCTGCAGGTTCACCGTCTGCCCATTGGGCAGCTGGATGAGCGCGTTCTGACCTCCGCCGCCCATGGCCCCGCTCAGGTTGAGACTGATCCCCTGAGGAATTCCCTGCTGCTGCTGCTGCTGATGTTCGGGGCCACCGACACTGACGGAGCCCATGATGGTGGGCGAGGAGGTGTAGCCGGTGCTGCAGCCGCTGGTGCAGCTGGCTCCGGTTGCGGAGGGCTGTTGCTGGATCACGGTGTTGGGGGAGTTGGGGATGTCGGAGAGGAGTTCAGTGATCGCCTCTGATAGAGCCCTGGAGGAGGCAACCGAGAGACAGAGAGAGAGAAAGAGAGAGAGAGAGACAGAGAGAGAGAGACAGAGAGAGCGAGACAGAGAGAGACAGAGAGAGACAAAGAGAGACAGAGAGAGAGACAGAGAGAGAGACAGAGAGAGAGACAGAGAGAGAGAAAGAGAGAGAGACAGAGAGAGAGACAGAGAGAGAGACAGAGAGAGAGACAAAGAGAGAGACAGAAAGAGAGACAGAGAGAGAGACATATAGAGAGTGAGAGAGAGAGAAAGAGAGAGACAGAGAGAGAGGAGAGCGGGGATGATATCCCACTCCCAAGACACTGACTCAGGCAGAACGTGGTCCCCAAAATATCATAAACCATCAACGATAGAGAGAGAGACAGAGAGAGAGACAGATAGAGAGAGAGAGAAAGAAAGGGACAGAGAGAGAGACAGAGAGAGAGAGACAGAGATAGATACAGGGAGAGAGAGACATAAGGAGAGACAGAGAGAGAGACAGAGACACAGAGAGAGAGAGACAGAGAGAGACAGAGAGAGAGACATAGTAAGCAGTTATACCAAAAAAGAATATTATGTTGTCATTATAAAATTCAAGTTCCCAAATTCAGATTAAGTTCAGAAATATGATCATTTAAATGACTTTTAAATTACCTATGTTAATCTTTATTATATTGCTGACTTTAGAATGCTAATGAAAGAGTAATTAATTTATAATTGCTGAATAAAGTTGCAGGGCTAAAAAATACTACAATGAAAACAAATCACACCAAATGAAATCAAAGTACAAATCACTGCAATTAATATAATAAAGTTTACCATTTTTAACACACTATAAAATGCATTCTATAAAAATGAATACCACATAATATATGAAATGCGTTCACTTACTTTCGAATGTTGATTTTCTTTCCCAGCTTTCCCTTGTTTATCTTCTTGATCTTCTCACCGAAGTCATAAAGTTTCCCGACCTTCTCATGTGTGTACTTGGCGATCTTCAGCCACTCGACAAACGCATTGGCCAGCCCCGGGAATACCAGCACCGACTCCATATACTTATAACGGGAGAACAATTTAGTTCGATATTAACGGAGGCCAATACTGGCTGTTACTATGGTTACGGTGAGCTGGCATGCGAGGGCTTACTAGGTACCTAACTGACTAAACATTATCCTGTTCTGACACATGCTCAATTGCAGGGGTGGATCCCGCGGGAGCGGTCTCGCGATCAGGGGGGGG
>JAUZND010069547.1:2541-17199 GCA_034780555.1 Coelogynopora nodosa | reverse complement strand
TGTAATAAAACTACTATTAACAATATTAACTTCAATATCAAGAAAGGTATCTTGCAAACCATTAGAACTACTTTGTTTTAGTATTAATTCTTTAGGATAAATATTTTTAGAAAGAGATAAGACATTATAGATATTGGGAGTAGCAATATCATCGATGTATCTGGAATTAAGAGATTCATTAAGAGAGTCATTGGATTGAACAAAATATAGAAGTAAACTCCATAATTTTGGTCCTCAACATCACTAATCAATCGTTTAAAGTTACTCTAAATTTCATATTTTTAAATTAAAATGAGAATCAATTTCTAAATTTATATATCTCCCTTCACATTAATTTATATTAGTCAACGGTTACACGCGATATTTTCCAAATGATAATTTACCGAGTTTGATTAAATAAATTCATTTTAATTTGGAATTATACTATTGTAATTGATGCGATAATATTATACATACTACTTTTTTGGTTCCATATTGAAGTAACATACATTGTTTAAAATATCTAAATTCTAAAACAGCAATAAATTATAAAATTAACCTACTTAAGAGTTTATATAAATTGACATACTTATCAGTTGATATAAATTGATCTACTTATTAGTTGATATAAATTTATCTACTTATTAGTTGATATAAATTGACCTACTTATTAGTTGACATAAATTGACCTACTTATAAGTTTATAACAATTGCCCTACTTATTAGTAATATAAACTGACCTAATTATTCGTTAATATAAATTGACCTACTTATTGGTTAATATAAATTGACCTATTTATTAGTTTATAACAATTGACATACTTATTAGTTTATATAAATTGACCTACTTATTAGTTTATATAAATTGACCTACTTATTAGTTTATATAAATTGACCTACTTATTAGTTTATATAAATTAACCAACTTAATAGTTTATAAAAATTGACCTAATTGACGAATTAATATGCAATTACGTATTTATTTATGAATAATTTTTTCTTTCGTTTTCATTTAATATGTATAATAAACTCGCCGAAGCGTGGTACACACGAAAAAGGATAAATTATATTTTGTTTAACATGTATAACATCAATATTATAATATATAATAATGATAATTCCAAAGAATCTAAAGCTTATAGCTCGCACGTTCTGATTTTTTTTAATTGTCCTGTTGAAACTATATTTAGGAACTATAAAAATATTTCGAGTAATCAAGATAGTCATTAGGCTTAATGATTACCTAAATATAGTGTCATCATTTCAGTTTTATTTCTAAGATATTTTAAATAGTATTTGTAAACTTTACTTTTTTACTTGATAAACATTGTACCATTGCATATGCAATATTTATTGTAATATTGTTTGGATACCAGATTTGACCACATATCACTAGGTATGTACATACAAAAAAATGATACATTATTTTCAGATTCGGTGTAGCAGTTTTTTTCTCAGAAAGTAAAAAAAATTAAAAAAAATAATATAATAAAACATAAAAACTTTACATAATCTTGATCTATTTAACTTTTTTCTAAATAAATAAAACATTCTATACATGTAGGTAAATTTTTATCTTACAAATGTAACAAAACAGTTCTAAACAATAAAAAAAACTTTCAAATTCATAACTAATTTAAGTGAATACTGTGCGCGAATCATAAGTATAAATTTATAAACTATTGATTTTTATAGAAAACGACACTGATGATTTGATTATATTTAATTAATATCAAAATTCACATAAATTAGAAATATTTAAAAATATATTTAAATTTGTTGTAAAAAACTATTTTTTTAACCTTATTTGTTTCCAAATAAGAAATAGTACATCACTTCTAGGTCGGTACTCATTCGTAGCAACCTTTTTCTTCAGTGACTGCTAGTACAAAATCATTTATTCTTTTAAAAATATACATATAATACATAAATACTTTAATTAATGAATGCAAAAAAATGAATTCGTCATAACTAAGATAAAATATCAACAATTAATCAGTTACTACTTATTGCCGCGATAGTAATGAGTTAATAATAATTAAATAATTGTTACAACTTTATTTTTACTATAAAATTGATTGGAACCATCAATCAGGCAAAATTTTCTAATTATTTTGCTATATACCCGATAAAAATATGCAAATGATATTATGAACTAAATTTGCACAAATTCTGACATAAAGAATATTGTCAAAAAAGTTGATATGTTTATTTCTTTTTTAATATGTATCGATTTTACACTGATTAGATATATTTTAAATCAAAATAATATGTAACTCTAGTTTTATGAAAAATATTTATTTAAATAATTTAACTTTTTTACTACACAAATGATTGCCATGTTAAAGATTGCCACTATTAAAGTAGAGTAAATTGTATATATTTAAATGTCGGACACTATGTATAAAGACTACATTATATATATTCTAGCTATTTTAATTTAACAAGACATCAAGTTACAAATTTATAGAAATATCAAGAACCATGAGCTAAATTATTGATCATTAATGATAGTTTAATTTTTTTTTTTCGATTGAAAAATTATGTTAACAACTTGGGTAAATGAGTTTTCTTTATATGAATATACTTTCATTACCGTACACATTGTTAATTAGTTTTTAAAGTGAGTCATTTTATGTAAATTTTCCTCCAGTTGAATAATTCTAACATTTTTAAATAATTGATTATCAATAATTTGATAACATAAATATATATCATAATATATAATATGCTATTGTAATATAGAGTTATATATTAAAGTATTTTCTAATTTTTATTTGTTTAGCAATAGCAATAATATACAGTTATAATATACATTATAAGAAACTAAATCAAACTACAAATTACATAAAAACTACTCATTTTAAACATGTATAAGTTGGATTCATTTTGCTTAATTCTTGAACTTTGCGATAATTACTCCCGTCCAGTTATAGGTGAACCCGTGGAGGCTTTGGTGTAAAACAACACTGTTCCATCTCTAGTTTGAGCTGAACAGCTCGAAACCGATAGTGCTTTGTCTAGTTTCTTTGCTGTTTGTACTGGCTCTGCGCTTAGTGCTTACTTATTAATATTGATCTATAACAGTCATGGCCTAGAATGTATGGCTCACATAAAAAAAATCAGAAATTGATCATCTTCAGATAAAAACATAAAATTCTGAATTTGTAAAAAGCATCTATAAAAACACATAATATGAGTACCAATGATACTAAGAACACTGTTCTACTGGGTATTTAAGTTTTATTGGTTTGATAATAATGTAAATATAGTACATCATCTGTAAAACTAACAATAAAAAAAATACAACTATACAAGAATTAACTTTTAAAAATTAATATATTATGTATTTTACTATTCTTATGTAGTATACTACCGCCAAATAAAAACCTCTAGAGTTGTTTCACAAAAAATATAGACGCGATTCTTTTTCTCAAGTTATGATTATAGTATACCACTATAAATATTTGTAAAAACCTTCTTTATGTGTTAATATTTAAAACATTTATATCGTTTTTAATTTTACTATACGGTTTTAATAATAATTTGAGACTACTCAAATCTAAACATAATTTTTGGACCTATACAAAATATTTGTTCGAAAGTTGTTCAATATTCATGAAATGTATATATTCAAATACTGTCACAGATGTCATCAGGAAGTATTAATCATAACAAAAATTATATAAATTAATTACGCAATAAGAATTAATAATTATTATTTATTCACAGTGCGTAATTAATTTATATAAATATTTCTTTTATTAACTAAATATCGTTACATATACATATATATCATTTTAATCTAACATTTGTTACATCCTCGATATATGCTGACATCCATGACAGTATTTGAACATCTTTGATCTACAATACATTATATAGCTATTAAAGTCATATAGGCCTAAGTGTAAATAAATGTTCTAACTATATTTCAAAGGTATTTCATAAATATTAAACAAATACTCGATTTTGATAGGCTGAGAGTAGGGGAAATTTCCGTTATTTTAAACCAATTTGAACAATTTTTTTTTATAGATCCATAACTTGTTTAGTTTTGAGTAGTCTCAAATTATTGTTAAAAAATCTAAACATACCAATTAGGTTTTTAAAAATCTATTTAGTGGCATACTATATTCATCACTTGACATCTTTATTTTTGTGAAACAACTCTAGAGGTCTATAGGGGCTTTTTATTTGGAAGTTGTATACCACATAAATATAGTAAAATATTAAATTTATTATTATTATTTAATTTTTGAATAGTTGTATTTTGTGTGTTGTGAGTTTTATAGATGAAATACTAATTTTAAATTATTATCTAACCAAAAAATTAAATTTCGTGGTGGAACAGTCTTCTTTTTATCATACAGTAGATGACTCATAGGTTATTTTTTAGATACTTTTTACAAATTCTGAATTTATAAATTTTGATTTAGTATGAAGATGATCAATTTAGGATTTTTTTATGTGAGTCTACGTTCTAGGCCATGACTAGATCAATATTAGCAAAACAACTAGAGGTTGTAAATATAAACATTTACATAAAGTAGTATAAAAAATACACATGCGTCATGCACCAAAAGAGTTAGGAAATATGTTTTGCCGGCACCCACAGATTATTTTTTGGGAATGGAATACCATACGGTACAGAGACAATTTAGGTGTCACAATATTGATCTCGACGTATCTACAATAAAATAAAATGTTCTGCATTAATTCACACTTGACTTACTTTCAAAGCTTATACCTACTTTATATTTTACCCCCTATTCATCCAAATAACTTTTTGATTATAGTTCCCATAATATATCGAATACAGACCATCAGAGACGTACATATCTTAGATACATCGAGACCTACTTTTGAATGCACTAATTTGTTAAAGTGCTGATTTGAATATGCATCCCAATCTAAGAATACATCTGGATGTGATGGCATTGTAATGATCGCACGATTGCATCTGGATGTGATGGCATTTTAATAATCGTGTGATTGCATCTGGATGTGATGGCATTGTAATGATCGCATGATTGCATCTGGATGTGATGGCATTGAAATGATCGTGTGATTGCATCTGGATGTGATGGCATTGAAATGATCGTGTGATTGCATCTGGATATGATGGCATTTTAATAATCGTGTGATTGCATCTGGATATGATGGCAGTTTAATAATCGTGTGATTGCATCTGGATGTTATGGCATTGTAAGGATCGTGTGATTTCTTAAACAACATCCGATTTAGTTTGATTGATGACGGCTACTGAGTGGTATAAGCATCTTTATTTACTGATTATATTGTATATTGAGTAATTAGGCTGAGAAGATTGCAGAACATGTTTGGAATAAAAACAACTGTAGGCTTGGTAAGTTGTATTTTTATTTAAAAAAAAACACCCTTCAAATCAGTCTATTAATTTTAAAAACGATTTTTTCATGCTAAAATGCAATTTGCCAAAATCCAGAAAAATACTTTATTCTTATTTTATTTTTCTTAATAAACCCAATGTAATTGTAAATCTTACACGAAGCTTTCTATCCCCTTAGACATTGGGTTTTTTTTCAAGGAAAAAATAATTTACTTTTGACTCGATATACTGCCTTGTTAACTGGGAATGCTTGGGAAGTTGGAAACAGCTCTTGCCGAACGGCTCCACTGGTATCTGTTGGCTTGCTCTTGATATAGCGGAATAGTCTATGAGATTTATATGCTGCAATATTGCGTTAGATTTATTATTCTTCCTGAAAATTATTATGGTCTGACTATCATTCGATGTTACTGTTTTATTGTGCTTTATTTATTGTTTTCTTTGACAATTAATTATTAGTTTTTATAAAAAGAGATCAATATATTTGAAAGGGAGAGATTCCTAATCGAACTTATCAAACAAAAGTTTATTTATTTTATATAAATTGCTGAAAAGTGTTGTCTGACTCTTGGAGGTTCGACTTTTAAATATTGACTAACTATACCAATGTTTAAATTGAAGCAATTTCTCCTAAATAGATTTGAACTGGTGACGTGCTAATTATTTATAGACACAAACTATCTCCCAAAAACACAAATTTGTCGGTTGCCATGCCTCGAACCATTGAAAAGTAAGAATTGTCTTATCACTAGGTATATAATTAATTCGTTGTATAGAATATATATATTTTTTAATATAAAAATCAATGAATAGTTTTAAAAATTCAGTAACAATTTCTTTTAAATTGTTTTAAATTTAAATTTCTTCCTCTTTACAAATTTTTTACGCATTAATTTATGATAATTCTATTTTATTAATTTATATTGTTTTCGGTCCTGGAATCAGTATTCGTTATTGTTGACTTTGGTGACTACTTATTACAGTGCTAGTAATTTAATGTGAATATATATATATATATAGTAAATTATTTTGACTTTTTAATTAAGTTTAATACATCATGAGCAAATTCATGTTTTAGCTACTTACACAATTGACTGTCTGAAGTAAATTAATATATCTTATTATACAAAAATTATATTTTGAATTTAACAAAAAGTGTTCGATTGCATTTAAAAAATTAAAAAAATTGGATTGATGCTGAACAATAACTATTGTCATCGTAATTGAATATTATTATTTTCGTATAATTAAAAAATAATATGCATTTGTATTACACAGGTTTATTAAGATAACTTAACCCAACAAACTATTAATAACTTTTAAAATTAAATATTTCGGGATAAACACTGTTTCTGACAGTCGACATCTCTGTAATTTTGTAACATTATATTATTAAATTTATGCGTTTATATTAAGCAATTTGTAAAAGAAGTTTCTTATAATATGACACAACTATATGCTCGCTTTTAATTGTTTAAAACTATACATTTTTAAATATTTAAATTTCAATTTTAACCAGATGTCTGATACCTACTTTTCATACTAATTAGCAACTTGTAAAATCATATAATAAAATATTGAAAGAAATTTCATTTTTTATATTGTATAGTAAAAAAATTATTGAAAAAACTTTATAAAAAATGCTGGTTTATGTTTGACTCTGAGCGGGTAAATGACCATTCTGATTGATTGTTTGCTTCACTTGGTTTATAATAAATTATGGAAATTCCGGACGATGAAAAACATTTTTTTCTGTAATATTCCTACAGTTTTATTGATTATGTCTCAGTTCTACATTTAATAAAAGCTCAGTTATGGATTTTTATTTGAAGTTTAATACAATACAAGGGAGACATTTTGACATTTTGACGTTAAATTACATTGAAAGTGGTAGAATGTTTGTCTAATTTTTTAAAAACTTTTTTAAGTAGTTATATATATTTAACCACATTATTATAAAGTCTATGAATATGAAATTTGCGATAATATTAATTATCCTTTCAGGTTAAGATAAGTGTGTATAAGGTGCAATATCACCTTTAGATTTTAGTTGGGGCTCATATGTATGTGCGACTCCCCATGGACAAAGTCAGTCTTTTTTGCATTTTAGCTAACCGAATTCAGTGTTTACAGACTTAATGAATATAGATATTTTCCCATATGTAAAAACTCATTAGTTATTAATATGCAGAGTAAAAACTATGGCCTTTTGGAAATTGGGTGTCTTGTAGGGTGTCTTGACGAATGAGAAGTCTTTTAATTATACAATTGAATTTTTTTAATAATTCAGTATCCGATTACTTTGCAAACGTATTATTTGTAAATTTAAGTTAATTTTTTTTAAAACATGTTAATAATTATAATTTAAAATGCTGGAATGATTACTATTATATCCAGGGCCGTAGCCAGCATTGAGGCAGCTGTGACCCGTGCCTACCTGCACAGCAACTATGGATGGTTTTTTTTAATATAATTTATTGAAAATACCATTAGAATGAGTAAAGTACATATTTTATCGTGAATTAGTTTATTAGTGTCATTTTCAGTATTATGAAAAGAACCTGGCTAAGGGCCTGATAGCAGAGGTAATTTTGTATCATTTAATGTAGTTTTTCTATCTATATATAACAAATTATGAATATATTTTATTGGTTACATATACATAATTTATATTTGACTTAATTAAGAATTAAAAAAATCAAATCTCAAAAAGAAACAGTTGAACTGAAATCGATATTTACCATTCATGTGACTTGTTATCAATTTATCTGTTAAGATTAAACAGGTATCACGTATTGAAACAATTTCATAGATTATTTTAAAACCTAAAGAGTTTAATTCCAAATTCCAATGTTTCAGCTTCAATAAAAGTTCACAATTGGATAACATATTTTACAAATTCAGAAAACCAAAAATATACAATGGATATTAGAATGTTCTATGAAAGGGAAAGGGTGAAAATTAATTGGACATGCGTTTAGTGACAAACACGCGTGTTCAGTAATGAACACATGCGTTTAATGACGAACACATGCGTTTAATGATGAACACATGTGTTTAATGATGAACACATGCGTTTAATGATGAACACGTGCGTTTAAAAATCTCTGAAAGGTATAGAATAGCAGGAATACATTTCTGTATAAATTATATAATAACAAATAATGCAGATATTGTTAAATAAAAATATTTTGAATAATTATTAATGAATTCGTGTTTCTAAGGTTATCTTATACTAGCTATAAAAATAGATCTCAAAAAAGTTATAGATCATATTAAATATATTTCAACAGTCACAATATAATTAGTGGTAGAAAATAAATCAATATAAAAGCCAAAATCTAATAAAAGATTTGTGTGGTGATAACCGACTTTCTAAGAGCTGTAATATTTGTACAGGAAGTAGAATATTGTATAAGATGTCTAAAAAATATATAATCAAATATTATGTTCAAATAATATATTCTTGTCATAGAGAAATGAAAATTCTGATCTTAGAATGAAAGACTGACACTTCCCTTAAGAAATAGATAAATGAATAAACTTATTATCCGGTATAAGGATGGATAGAATAACAGAATATAAATTTTGATTACAAAATAAGGAACAGCATAATCCCTTTTTGTCATTTTCAAATTAATTTTTAGTTATAATCTATTAATTCATTAAGGAAACATGTGCCAACTTGTCGTGCGATTTTAAAGTAATTGGGATCTGTCAATTATTTTATTCGGTCACTGAATAAATGCATTGAGTTATATGCCCCTATCCTAATTCCCTAAACGCCAACTTTGTGGTGATAACTGAATCCCGGCTAAATGCAATAATATCTTCAAATTCCCTTTCCATATATAAATAAACTACAATCTTTTAAGAAAAATAACAGACAAAACTGACCTGGGAGTTTGTGTATATTATAGGTATATATATATATATATACAAATAACCAAAGATAACAGTTTAGCATATCTCTCCTTCACTCTAAGCAGACTTCTTTAAGCTAAGGCTAAATTCATTTGTCAAACCGATTTCACAATTGTTCTTGCAGGAGATTTTAATAGATTTATTTTGACCGATATTACTTCTTATTACAATTTAATTCCCAAAGTAAACGAAGCAACTCAAATCTATATTTTTTAACCTAGAAACCAAAACTATTTACAACCAAACGTTGGTCCCTCTGTATCCTTTTCAGATCATAAATGAATATTTATGAAACCCTCTAACTTTCTCACAAACAGAATATATGCTTACAAAACGCTTTATGATCAGAGAAAGAGTAATTTAACTCTATAGAACACACGAGAACTTCAAGAGTCAAATTGGCAAGACGCCATTTCTAAAATTCTAAGTGTTAAAGTACCTATTACAGGTCGAGACAAAATATGGATGACTCCAACAGTACCACTCATTATTCATCAAGGCTGGAAAGCTTTCAGAACCAAGAACTATGCTATATCTACAACCACTTAAAAACCAAGTAAAACATACATTTTTAAAACAAAATCGACTTGGGCTTATATAACCATTTTTTACCAACAAAAAGAAAAATGCGAATTATATTAAAAGTTTTACGAAAAAACTTTTCTATAGTAACGCTCAAAGCGCTCCTGCGGATATCATAAACACACATTTCAGTAGCATATTGAGTCCAGCGGATATCATAAACACACAGTTGAGTAGCATATTTAGTCCTGCGGATATCATAAACACACACTTCAGTAGCATATTTAGTCCTGCGGATATCACAAACACACACTTCAGTAGCATATTTAGTCCTGTTTCAGAGAAAATAAATATAGAAGATGACAAAAAAATAACATTAAAAAAAGAAGACATATACCCAAAGCCTTAGTTCACTTAAATGATACCACACTAGCAGGTCCTAATACCGATATCTGTATATAAAAAGTTATCGATTATGTGTAGATTTAATTACAAATCCTTTCGCGCATCTATTCAAAATGATCGTCATAAATAGGAATTTTCCTACTCTTTGGAAAACCAGTCTTGTTATACGGATACCCAAAAAAGAGGGTTATGATTTAAAAGACTTACGACCAATCTATTTACTTGATATACGTTTTAGTAATTATGTTCCTCAACAATAGTGTGTTAGAGAAAAATCCTCAACAACGTCCGCTTTATTACATATAGCATCCAAGATACGACATCAAAATGTGGATAAACGGGAAATTCAAGACGTATCTATATTACAGCTTTTGATTTAAGCAAAGCCTTTGATATGATACCACGTCAAAAATAACTTGTTTTGTTGATAGTAATATAGACACCACTAGTAATTATCTACCTCACCCAAGAATATCTGTCGGACAGAAAACAGCTGGTCCATCTGGAAAATGTTGGCGAAAACTCAAATTGGCTTCCGTTACATCAGGGGTCCCTGAATGTGGCTGTCTTTCTCCCATGCTCTTTTTTTATTGTCGCGAGAGACCTTATTTTTAAAGGTATTAGAGATTATTTAAAAGCATTCATAGACAAAAGCAATCCAATATTAATCATATAATTTCTACGCAATTACGTCAATCACTCAGACAACTACCCTCAAATTCGTCACATTTTTTAACTTTCATACCCTACACTACTTGCTTAATAAATAGTAACAAAGAAATAAAACTTACAGCAAATTAAATTTTGCAACTTATGCTCACAACCTATTCAGCGATTGTAACATCTTATACATATATATTATTTCATTTTTATTTCAACATTATTGTAAACATATATTTATGGTATACTAACCGTATTATTGTATATATTTCTTTTATATCTTACTACTTATGTACTACTTATTAATAAAATTATCATTTGTACCTTAGCTTCCCATTCCTGGTGCTCGTTATAGAAATATACACTTATACAATTATATATATACACATACTGTATTTTATAAAAGCTGATTTAAAAATATATATATATATATATTTTCATAATGACATTTTTTTCATACAGTTTATGTTATATAATTTAACTATAAAGAATGTGTTTGAGACAATGAATGTATATATGCAGTATTTTATTTATAAAAGTGGTCCTGATAATTCTGATTAAATGTAACCGTGGTTGAAGGTTAGAATCACGATCTAGAGGTTGTGGGATTGAATCCCAATCAAAGCATATACTGTAAAAGTGATTGGTGAAATGGGCGCGCTTTATACACTACTCATTGCTTCAGAATCAGGACACTTGATCCGTCTCTGAGAGTTTAATTAATCAGATATTGACGTTAAATACATAATTCTAATTTAATTACACTTTGACTTTCATATTTTTTGGATTCGTAAGACGTTATAAATATTAGTATCATTTTGACATACTAGATAATTATTTCAATTACCATAAATATTTAGTCCGGGAGGCATTAGGTCTGTCTCGTATTTAAAATATGTAATTTGACAAATTACAGCTAATAAAGATGCATTATAATAATATTATATGCCATTAACTGTCCTTACGGAATATTTAATTATATGTAATTTTAATAATAACTATTTACAGAAAGAAAGCCAGAAATAATGTTGTAATGTATAGTTGGAGTGATAAAAATAAAACAAAATATTGAGTTTTTCCACAATGTGTTTATATCAATAATATAGTTAGACAGTACAATATCAATACGACATTTAAATGGAGTATTGATTGCATAGCTGTATGGCTATTATCGAATTTTAATTTAACGCTATGAAAAACTCATAATTATAAATTATTTTATAAAAAAATGTTAATTTAATTCAAATGATTTATAAAATTAACTTTAGCGTTCTACATTATATTTACTGTTCTACATTGACATTTTATGTTGTACGCTTTTGAATGTTATTGATTATTTAAATAAAGTTATTAATATACTTCTATTTCACTTGATGTAGAATTGAAATGTGCTTTAGGAATACCGTTCAAAATTTGACAATACTAGATAAAAACATATTTAATTTACAGGAAGGATTAGTGATGTATTAATATGTATAAGTCTATATGTCAATAACTAACAGATTTCAAATTATCATCAATCTACATAATACTTTAAAAAATCGACATATGCAGTAATGTAGGCCTACCTATAGTTGAACTATTAAATGAAAAATTATAAACTCAGTTCACGTTTTTCAAATGCTCCAATTTTCGTAGTCTAGGAGGGTAACTTGTCCATATATACGTAACAACATTAAACGTTATTAGACTGTCACCAAGAGGTAAACCTTTTTTTGTTGCCTGTAATAATCTGACCGGTTTATGGGTCTCTCCTATATGAAAATACTACCTCAGTTTTGTATATAGTAAATGTTAACATTCTATATCTTTTCTGAAGACTACAACAAAACAAATAAAAAATGACAAAAAAATAATCCGAAATTATCAATGCGATTGCCAAATAAGAAACAGAATTTTACAATATTATTAAAATGATTTTAAGGAAAAACAACACTCGGTAATAATGTAATCTGTATTAGAATTAAATAACTTTGAATTGGGTTTATATTAGGAAATTATATACTGTCATTATATTTAAACCAAATGTCCCTAGGCTTTACAAATATACTGTAGTGGCTATTATTTATGGATCAAAAATGGAATAATTACAATTTAATATTAATTAATTGTTTTTTACCACTCTACCAGATCGAGTGGTAAAAAATCGATTAAACAAAGTACACAAAATAACAGGATATTGGTGTATGTTGTATATCCATAAAACAAAATTGGTAATAGTTCGTTATGTAAGAAGTAATAGGTTTAAAAAGAACTATTATTATATGTTTGTGAAATATTTAAACAATAAGAATTTACAAAATGGAATAGTTATTTAAATAAGTTTTACATCCTACATAAGATTTGTTCGCACCAGCAAAATAGGTCTAAGTTACCCATGAAGAGAATTAAAAAATGTCTTTAATAAATACATGTAGGTACCCGTTTTGTGAAATAAATAAAACTGGAAGAACTAATGCTATAAGTAACAACAATTATTGACAAGGTTGTTAAGGCCAATTAGTGGTACATGATAATTGGAACTAATTGGTGTTACAGAATTATAACTTCCAGAAGTAGAATTTTGTATTTTCATTATTGTAGGTTTATTATTAAGAACAAATTACAAATGCTACTGCCACTATCAACGGTGTTTTGTTGCACTAAATTTGTGTAAGATAATATAAAATACCAAAACACTTAGTTAATGATAATACATTATAATATAGTTTATCTAGGCCCGTATATGTACATAACTGTGAATAAACGATGTTTCGCTCTTTAATCTACATAAGATAAGACTATTCATGAAATGATCTAAAACAGCATTCCCATTCGGTCCCATAAATCAGTTACCATGTCTAGGGAGATATATCTCCTGAAAATAGGAAGCAATCTCTATTTGATCAGTTATATAGATCGAAGAAAAGAGCGCTACAGTTGCAACCATTCCCCAGAGCTGGAAAGAGGCAAGTACGAAATATTGTCCCACCGACAATAAATTATTAAGTTGTTGAATTTTAGAGATATAGAATTTACTGTCATTTAACCCATTAACGTTAAAGGTTAAATAAAGTTTGGCCCATAACGTCGTCTACGCAGATGTGGTAGAGAATTCATCATTTTTATAATACATCCATTTTTGTCAATATTAATATTGATGATAATATAAACAAATTTAGTCTCATTAATATATGGATGTTAGTATAGCAAATTAGAAGAATGCAACAAATTATAATTAATTATTTTATTAATTTTGGAATTTTCTTGTTTGTCTGGCAATCACAAGCCAAACGAACCCTGTTTAGGGTCGCTAACTTTCGACTAGCACTGCTGCTATAGCCAAGAACAGGAGATACCAAGGGAGATCTCGAACCAGCTGTTCCGAGACAAACAACAACCCCTAGCATTTTAAACAATCGGCCATTCCCAATCGATCGGTTGAGGATAAACCTATAAACAATTATTAACGGTGACTAATTTTATTAATATAAAAAGTTAAAACCATTGGTGATGTGATTGTGGAACTCTTCTATGCGATTGTTTTATAATATAGCAAGTTTACCTGTGGACGAGTCAGTCATATTTAATAGTGTTGTTTCATTATCGAAATATAACATCAAAATTGAATTTTAATTGAAATTTAACATCACAATTGAATTTTAATCGAAATTTATCGTCAACATTGAATTTTAATTAAAATTTAACATTACAATTGAATTTTAATCGAAATTTAACATCACAATTGAATTTTAATCGAAATTTAACATCACAATTGAATTTTAATCGAAATTTAACATCACAATTGAATTTTAATC
>JAUZND010069546.1:0-39309 GCA_034780555.1 Coelogynopora nodosa | reverse complement strand
AATACAAAAGAGGATGGGAGAAAGGCAGCCACCTTGAGGAACCCCTGATGTAACGGGAGCCAGTGAGCTGTCTCCAATATTTTTCAAATGGACCAACTGTTTTCTGTCCCACAGATATTCTTGAATAAGGGAGATAATTCCTGGTGGTATGTTAGTCTTTGAAAGGGATAAAACAAGTTTTTGATGCGGCAACATTTTATTTTATTTCTAATTATACAGAATAAATTTGCACACAGAATTGTAAATAATAAATTTATATATTGCCATTATTTAAAATAGTCTTAAAAGTTAATTATTTCTGCTTTTTTTAAAACAATAACTGAATTAATTTATATATTTTTTACTTCGATCTCGACTAATTTTAGAAACAACTAATTCGAATTCCCTCCCTTTAGTTATCATAACACTGTCAGTTTGCCCCAAATTACTTGACAGACGATGTGGTGTTAATAAGTGGGGAAAGGGGAGCGACCAGATGTTTGTTACAATTATACATACTTATTAAAACTTGTGGACTGTAGCACTCTAGAAGGCTACCATCTAAATCCACAATTTTCACTATACATATTGTTTTCAAATACTACTATGAGTATTGTAAGAGTAATATAATGCATTAATACATTTTATTTATAGTTGGAGAAAATACATTTTGACCCAACATAGGATGTAACATGATTGTTATACATTAAAATGTTATTTTTAACTGTTGTAAAATTATTGAATGGAGAAACAGAAAATAAATTTAAATAAATAAATATGAACATAGAGATATGAACACGTACATATATATGGATATCATGCTTTCTGTCTATTTCGAAATAAGATGACAACGTATTCGGTTAAGGAAGTTGGATGTGGATACACTCGATGTCAAATTGACCAATGGATTTATATGTATTGCCTTTATAGCAGTGGGTAAGTGTTGACATGTATTTTCTATTGTTTTCTAACATAACTGCACGTTTTGTATTTTTCCTGTTGGCTAACTTACACAAAAATGTTTAGAGTAGTTTAATATTGTTTACTGACTGTAATCGCCTGAAGCCCATTACATACAGCTGGAAATAATTCAAAGGGATTTTGTTTCCTCATACTTTCATTTATAGTAGTCAGAGATGGGTAGGCCTATATTCAATGAAAATAGTGTTATAAAATGAATCGCAAAAGTGTAACTAAAAATGTTCTCTTTTGAACAAAACATTTTCGAATTATTATAAAAATAAAAAAGAGTTCGGAATTAAAATTTATCTTTTGGATCATTTGAGAACATAAATAGGATTTACCATTAAGTTGGAAATAGTACAATACTCTAATCAATGTAACATAGTTTTATAAAAGAGATATTAAGGTCACTTAAAGGAAGCTACAGCACACCAATGGTCAATCGTTGCCTTACTATATTAGCACTGGCATTTATACAATTTTAAACGAATTAGTAGAAATTATTTCTGCCATGTAATCTATGTTATATTTAGATTGAAAATAATTAAATTTGAGTTATTTATTAATCGGTTGGACCGTTTTTTGTATGCATCTATTAAAGATTATAGAAAGTCTTTCAAAACTAAAACAATAAAATATTTATAAAAAATTGAGAAACTGTATTATATAGGTATATAAAAAAGAGTTTTATATTGAAAACTGTCATAACACAAGTATGTCTACATTTTATTAAAAGAGACTAATTTTAAATAAAAAATTATTAAATATCTATAACAATATATAACAATATAAATCATCAGACCAAATATAGAAAAGGTGTCGATATTAATCATTATTAAATTTAAGGATGATTCCTTAAAAAGCTTGGTGTAGAAGAAAATTCAAATATGATTCAGATTTCAGATTCAATATAATGCAGGATTTTTCCGGCTATTTTCCGACTATTTCCATTTTATAGGAATGACTATATGTAAATAATAACTAGGTAAAAAACAGATTATTTAAATATAATACAAATATAATAATGTTGACAAAAAATTAGAATATTACATATATTTTGAAGGATTGAAATTTATATAAAATATTTAATAATTTCATATCTAACAGTGCATTCAATAATATTTCGAAAATTTAATTCGATGTTACTGAAATTCACATTTAAATTTGGCAACAAACTTTAAATAACTTATTAAGATGATTTTTTTGTGGTAATGAAAAAAATAATGTTTCTGTAAATTTTCTAACAGTTTACATATCTATATTATATTTAGGATTTTCTTCGACATTTTCTAAAAGATAAAATGCGGCTTATTCATTAGTTAGTTTATTTTCAATATGTCGTAAAATTAAAAAAAAAATCAAATGAAGATTAAAGTAAGTTTGTATTATCCCGCTGCCCAATATGCCCAATTTGCCAATATGCCCAATATGTTTCTCTCCTTCTTTTAGAGCACGACAGACACCGTACAGCAAGGGAAGACCATGCTCTGCGTGTGACAAACCAAACACGTTCTGTGCCGACGACATGTGTATTCTAGTAACATCCAGTGTTGAACCAAAAAGTAAACCGTAAAATAATAGTTTCTGAATATATTTAATGTTGAAACTGCAAAACAGGCAAATTTCAGCAACTTTTTAGGTGTTTTTCTATTTTTGTAGTTTCCTTAAGACCTCAGTACACTATTTCTTTTATTAATGAACCGCAGGATTTCTATTTCAAATTTAAAAAAAAGAAAAAAGGCAAATGTCAGACACCCACATAAAATTATCTATATTATATTATATACTATATATTATATTATTATCCACATATCATTAATATCTATAGTTTATGCTAGTGCTTGGCCTAAACTTCAAGTACACATCGTTAGTGCCATATAATATAATATATTATTAATAATTATAGGTTATATATATTAAAAAAATATATTTTATTAATGTTATATATTATATAACATTAATAAAATAAAATAGTTCAATGTTAAGCGAGACTGCTTATGATCAAATATTGATTTCATTTAACACAGTCAATATACGTAGTGGCTGACATTTGTTTTGGTAGTTTTACGGTATTGATTTATTTGTTTTATTGATTAATTCATTAATTTATTGATTTATTGATGAATTATTGATTTATTGATGACTTATTGATTTATTTGAAAACTAAACGATTTTTTAATCGATCGAAAACTAATCTAATCGCATAACTATCTCGATTGTTGAACATTTTTATTATTAATTACATGCAATTACTAAACCAAACAATTACAGAAAAATGTCAAATTTCAATAAATTGTACATAATAATTGTACTAATATTAATAACAGTAATAATAGTAATAATAAATAATAAATTGTGACATGCGTACACTTTTCTTCACGTTTTAGGTTGTAAATTGGAGTGTCAAAACTGTGGTCAACGTAACGATGAAGTGTGTCGATGTCTCTGCCCATTCGGAACAAGTGGCCTACTATGCACCGGTTAGACAAAATCCGTTACAATTCTAAAATGTACCTATATTGCGTATATTATGGCGGACGAAAGGGATCAAATGTGTTTGCAAACCAAATTCAAGGAATTTTCTTCGAATGAAAGAATTATTTCTTGAATTGGAAAATTTTTCTTTGAATTGGAAGACATTTCCTTGAATTGGAAGACTTGTCTTTGAATTGAACGAATTTTCTTTGAATTATAATAAATTTCCTTGACTTGGAACAAATTTTTTTGAATTAGAAGAAAGTTTCTTAAATTGGAAGAATTTTCTTAGAATTTTCTTCGGATGCAAGAATAATACCTCGAATTGGAAGAATTTTCTTTGTATTGAACGAATTTTCTTTGTATTGAACGAATTTTCTTTCAGATTAACTAATTGTTTTTCAATTCAATTCAATTCAAAGAATTTTCTTTGATTGAAAGTTTAATTCTTCAAATTGGAAGAACTGTATTAGAATTAAACTAATTAATTTTTTTAAATAGTTGACTTTTAATTGAACGAATTTTCTTTCAATAGAAAGAATTTTCTTTGAATTCGAAGAAAATTCTTTGAATTTCGTCCGCCATATTCGTAAGCCATAGTATATATTATTATAATAACTGGCTGTTAAAATACTCGATAAAGACAAATAGTAAAAGAACTGGTTACAAAAACTAAGAATAAGAAATATACAGAGTGTACTATTGTGGCAATATACGCAATATACATTTTATAATTAACTTCTAGGAATGACCGAACTAAACATGGTATCTGAACGCGTTTCACTATTTTTAATAATTAGTTTGTACTTAAATCTCTTTAATTTGGCACAAACAATTTCTTAAAGAAGTTTAATAATAGCATAAATTTTTATTAGAATAAATGTTTATTTATTTTCTTAAAAGTCAAAACTAAATTATACCTTTTAAATACTTTTTAAACGATAATAAACTATTTTTGAAAAAAGGTGTTTTATTGTCCATTATTACAGGCCACTTTTTTTCACTTTAAATAATATAAAAATAGATAGTTAATATTATTTCAAAACAAATATTTCTGTACATTTGATACATTTAATACGTTTTTAAAGAACGTTTGCGAACAAATATATATATGCTTCGTACAGAAGGCAGGCATTTTTACATACATTTTAAGTATATACATTTTTACAGGATCGCCTACAAATAAAAGCGATATATAATATATACAGCATTTATATTGTAATTTGTTCAATTAACACCGATTAATAACCAATTGTTCTTTATATATCTTTGACAGAGGGGAACACAGTTTCAAAATGTGAAGGAAGCGCTGAGCCGTTGCAACCCTGTCAACGCAGTGGTAATCCCTGTATCAACAATGGCACCGAAATGTCTTCCGATCATTGCTTGTGTAACTGCACTGACGGATACAGTGGTGATCGCTGTCAATGTAAGTTCATTGACTGTATATACTGTATAAATCATTTTTGGGGAAAAGTATACATTATTTGTGAATGAGATAATATCCTGAAATATAATAGTTATACTAAAAGGTACACACAGTTATATGTCATATTGAAAAACCTTATATAGTAAAAGTTATTAATCAATTATTGTATATATTTATATCTGTGAATAATTTTATAAACACTATTCTCTTATATTTTCCATAATTTGATTATTTGTAGTGATACTAAAACATTATATTTCTAGAGGTATAATATTTTACATAATTGATTTTTTGAGGGGTACACGTTTCTGTAGGAAGGGAGATTCGATTTTTACTATTTTAATATTTTCATCATAAAAGTAAAAAAAAGTAACAAATTGAATTGAAAAAATACTGTCTTTCCGCATACAAAATAGTTACGGTTAACTTTGGCAAGTTTAATATTGAGTTCAGAATGAATTCACCCATGGCAGTAGTTTACCATTGGACTATAGGTTTGTCAATTCAGCAATTGTTAACAAATATTGTTCCATTATACACATTACCTAAATTATTATAAAGAATGTGATACTTATTTTATCCAGTTGAAAATACAATTTTGGAAGACAGCGTTGAATTCAAGATATCTGGTCCGGTATATGACGATTACATTTATCCAATTAGTCCTCATTTGGTGAGTTTACCGAAACAACAACTTGTATTTTGTAAATCCCGGTGAATTGAATTCAGTTTAGTAGATATACTGTTAACAACCATATTTATGTTAAGTTAATATCTAAATATTCACATTATAAAACTGTTACAAGGAAATGGGCCGTTTGTAGACCTAAATAATTATTTCTATCGATTATATCGAAAAATTATCCTGGTCACATTATCACATTAGTCGCAACCTCCACAAGAACAGTATAGAAACAACCTACATTTCTTCCTCTTCATTTGTGCAATTCTTTGATTCAATGCGAATTCGATGCTGGGTTTTGTTTTTTACACCGGCTATATATCTGACTCTGCTATCGTGTTATTGTTCCTTTATCCAACATAACGAATTTTAATATGGTTGCTCTTTATAATCTTCAGCATATTGTCCTTCATGCGCTTAGGCAAATCTTTCTTATAAGTCGATGACGGCTCGGTTATCCCACTTTTGTATACCTCCAGACTCTTGAACTATTCCATCCCAGTTAAGCCGTTATTATATTCTCCAATTCCCTATTGAGCCCTAAATATGTTGATCGTGTTTGGTTATTTTCATACCTTACCACGTTTACGAGTACTTTTTTTAGTAATTATTATTTCATCTAATTTGTGTAAATTCCTTTCAATTCGATTTCATATTCTCCAATTCGTTTTTAAGCATAAGTACTTCTATCGTGTTCTAATAATTTGTTGTTGTTATATGTTCATAATTTCCTTATTTTTCAATATATTTTCTCAGTATTGTATATTCTGATTCCTATTTATTCATAAAATATAAGTTATGAATTATTCTTGTGATATGACATCATTTACATATATATATACATATTTAGTATTACCCCGTAATAACATTAGTAGTATATGAGGACTCTTTCCAACTCACCTAAAAATAAAACATGACTCATCAGCCCGGCCAACCCTCCTCAAATGTAAAATGATTTTGAATTTTTGTGCCAAACATTTTATAAATTTTATATTAGCCGATTTAAACAAGGTCAAGGTCGTTTCCCATTAATTCAAGGTCACATAGTTCGATTTTGCTAGTTTGAAATGTATCACAGGTACTCTAATGGTTGTAATCGATCATTCAAGTACAATTATTGATTTTTCCTTAGTACGATGCATTGTAACCAGGCAATGTCAGATCAGCATGATTTCAATGAGCATTCTGACCAGCCTGAGTCAAAGTACCTGTGCATGATTTTATTACTTACAAATTGTTTAGAGGTATGTACCATACTGGTAGTAATCGATCATTTAATGAAAATTATTTATTTTCCCCTCTGTACGATGCATTGTAGCCATGCAATGTCAGATCTGGGTGGTTTTAATGGGGATTTTGACTAAGTCGGTGTTGTTGAGTTTGATTTTATTACTTACATATTTATCGAGCTATCAAGCCTGGTCAAGTTGTCAAGACTGGTACGAACAAGGCCGATTATTACCCTTGTGACGCATTATAGTCATATATTGCACGATCAGGGTGATTTCAATGAGAATTCTTACTAAGTCTAGTTCACTCAGCTTGATTTTACCACTTACGGATTGATGAAAGATAGTATAATGGTAGTATAGTAATCGATCATTCAAGTACAATTATTCATTTTTTCTCAAATATGATGCATTATGGTCATATCTTGTCCTATCAGTTTGATTTTGATTAGAATTCGAGCTAAATAGAGCGATATATGGTTAGAGCTTAAATAATATATATATTCTTAGCAGAGAGTGGATTCACTGACCTCTTAGTTATGAGTCCAGCACGCTTCCACTGTGACAATCTTCTAATTAACCTAAGAAAATTCGTACAATTATAGTTATGCCTGTAGAAAACACACTCACGATGATTATATTTTATGATAATATGGTGAAAATTCACATATAGGACCAATCAGAATTAACTAAGACAATATAGAACTAAACAGACGGTATAAGGGACCATCAAAAATTAAAATAAACTGTTTTATTTGTGAGAATAATAAATTATTTGTGCAAAACTACATATTAAAATATAACATTAAAAATATTACTCAAATCGTATTTTACTATAACCAAAACAGTGGTATAGGAAGAGTCGATTCGGCCCCCTCTCTTGACATTTGACCATGATACTTGACCTTTGACCCCCTACCCCTCCAAATTTTTAAATAATTTTTTTACGATCGGGATCATCAAGGATAATAAGTAGTTCAAAATCTTTCATTGAATATATCTTTTTACGGTAGAAACCTATGGCAACCAAAGTTGGTATGATGACTTACAAATATACGATAAATATTGTTATACTGCTTACAAGTAATTGTAAGTAGTATATAATCCTAAACACTTATATTAGTGTCTAATTACAATATACTCTTATTGTTTAATTATAAATATAATGTTTTTAGACCATTTTTAAAATTTTGAACAAAAAATAACGTCATTCGCGACGTCATTTTAGTTTATAGCATATATAACTTTTGTAAGTAGTATAATTAATTTTTTAAATAATTTTTTTATAGAGTAAAATAAAATTTATTAGATAGACATTCAGAATAGGTATGCCGGTGTACATTTTTTGAAAATCAGTGGAAATTTATAGGAATTATAGACATTGTCAAATATAGACATTATAATTAGTGTCTAATTCCATTATTATCTTATTATTTAATTATAAATATTGATTTTAGACCATTTAAAAAAAATATTTGGACAAAAAACGACGTCAATTTTTACCATTGTGATGTATGATGGCCATATATTGCACAATAATTTCAATGAGGATTCTGACAAAGTCTAATTCACTCAGCATGATGTTGCTACTTACAGATTGATTTCGATATAATCTGCTTCTAAAATAATTTGGTTTCAAATAAATAAAGAAAACTTTTTATGAATCCATATTTTTATTAAAGTTACACAGTAGTGTCAATATCATCATCAGCATCACCAACATATGAGATATTAACTCAGTCCAATGCGTCGTTCACTCTGCCGTCAAAAATATACCGATATCGTTTGATACTCTCCCTCCGTAGAGCTGAATTATAGGTAACATAAAGAGTATCTTCTTTAATTTTTTCGACCTCTTCTTCAATTATTTTCATTCTCGTCATTTTTCATATAATTGAATAGTTCAATATAATTCATCATTTTGTCTTGTACTTTGTGTATCAACTATTTCAGGGTAAATTTTTTATGTAAGTTTTTCTGTATGTCCTTTAGAATTGTAGTCAGAAGCGTCGACTCTTTCTCTTCCACCTCGTCGTCCACCATATTCTCCATCAATTTTATTGATAGTCCGTATTGATTCCTCGTCTGTCACTGATTGATTTGAGTTTGATTTCTTGTTCGACATTTTGTGTTGATCGATATCCATGCAGTAATGTAACTTTGGGAATTTCGTTTCGTCGGTATCTGTGCAGAATTAATTCAAATTCTTTTTCAGCTTTGTAGGTAATCGATTTTCTTGAAGAATATTTCCGTAGTAGCAAAATCTCTTTTGCGTTAAATGGTAGAAGAGTCGACAGTAACAATAAATCCTTGATCGAAATAAGCTACAGTTGTAACTACAAAAAAAAATTTGTTAAATTTCAACTGATTTAAAAAAAATTGACGCTGGCTCATAGCTATTTTGAATGTCTATCTATTAAATTTTATTTTAACATATAAAAAAAATGATCAAGAAATAAAAACAAAATTATACTACTTACACAAACAATTTAAGTAGTACAAACGATTTGGCTTATGTTGGTGAGTAATCATACTAAGTTTGGTTGTCATAAGTTGTAAACATCAAAGTTATAGCCTAAAAACTAAAATGACGTCACGAATGACGGCATTTTTTGTCCGAAATGTAAAAAATGATCTAAAAAACAATATTTATAATTAAATAATACGATTATAATGTATTTAGAAACTAATTAAAAATGGTTAGGGTTATGTACTACCTAGAAATATTTGTAAGTAGTACAAAAATATTTATCTTATCTTGTGAGTCATCACATTATTTTTGGTTGCCAAAGGTTACTAACCTAAAAATATATAACCAATGAAACATTTTGAACCACTCATGATCAATAATGATCCCGATCGTAAAAATATATAAAACATTGGGTCAAAGATCATGTGTCATATAGTACTAACTAGTATCACAAAAGGACATTCTAAACATAAAAAATAAGATAAAATGTACCTAACATGTAAAAAAATATTATATATTCTGTAAATAAACCATTGTCGTGGATCATCGAAATTAATAGAAAACACGCAAACAATGATTACTTTTCATGATAATATTGTGGAAATTCACTTTTATTACCAGTCGGAATTAATTAAGATAAATTAGAACGAAAAAGACAGTGAAAGAGACCATCTCAAAATTTAAAGAACTATTTTAATAATGAGAATAATAAATTAGTTGTGAAAAAGGTGTCAGTGAATCTAAACCACTCTCCGCTAAGAATATATTATACATTATGTTAGCTCTAACCATATATAACTATATTTAGTCGGAATTCGAATCGAAATCAACCTGATCGGACAATATATGACCATAATGCATCACAATGGCTAAACTCGGCTTTGTCCGTACCAGTCTTGACAACTTGACCGAGCTTGATAGTAACATCACTTAAATTTCCGGTGAAATAAGCAGCGCTAATGAACAGTTTTGCCATAATAGATAAAGACAAAATAATATAGCTACTTGGAAAGTGTAGACGAGAGCGCGCGAATACGACCGCTCGTGTTAAGAGTTGGAAGTGAAATGAATATTAGCTGCAATAGCTTCTTTATTTATTGTTAAAGTTAAAATAATATAGCGACTTGGAAAGTAGCGCGCGAATATGACTGTTCGTGTCAAGAGATGAAAGCAGAATAAATTTTTACTATACTATTTCTGACTTGGAAAAAAATGATCATGGGGCGGAATCTCCTTTGAAACCATCCGTAACTGGCATCAGATGGTTACAATACTACGTATTGTGAAAATCAATAATTGTAGTTGATGAACGATTACAACCATTAGGGTACCTCCGATCCATTTGTAGGTAGTAACATCATACTTAGCTATCTGACGTGGTCAGAATTCCCATAGAAATCACCTAGATCTGACATTGCATGGCTAAAATGAATCGCACAGGGAAAAATTCAATAATTGTCATTGAATGATCGATTACTACCGTAACATTAGGGTACCTCTAAACAATTTGTAAGTAGTAAAGTAATACTCAGCTACGTTGAACTTTTTCAAAATGCCCATTGAAATCATCCAGATCTGACATTGCATGGTTACAAGGCATCGTACTAAGGAAATATCAATAATTGTACATGAATGATTGTTTACTACCATTAGAGTACCTCTGATAAATTACTAATTAGCAAAATCGAACTATGTGACCTTAAATTAATCGGAAACGACATTGACCTTGTTTAAATCGGCCAATAGAAATCCATAGCAATTAAAAAACAAATACTCGATTCTGATTGGCTAACAACATTTATTTTTTGGCGCGAAAATTCAAGATTCTTTTACACTTGTGGGTGGAGGGGGCGTGCCAATGAGTCATGTTCTATTTTTATGTGATTTGGAAAGAGTTCTCATAAACTACTAACATTATTGTAGGAAAATTTTTTATAACGTTATAAATTTATTATAAAATATTCATTTATATAGTTTCGCACAGAAGTTTTACTTGCATTATTACCTACAATCGAAGCGAAAGCAGCGGAGTTATGCCTTACGAACATAAAGAGGTGCTGTCCGGATGCCACAAAACCGGTTTCTCCACTTTCAACAATAAAGAGTGTAAGATTGTTGGATATTTATCCCTATCCACAAAATACAATTGATGGTGAACTTATTGTTAAACTTTATACGAGAATCGATAAAGTGCTCTGTCCAGGGACACAAAACGGTAATTATATTTTATTGATATCTAATTGACTATTTTAAAATTAAATAAATGACAAATTCACTGACTTTAAATAGCTAATTATACTCTATTTATGGTATTTATAGTACAAGTAAATAATCCTAACGTTTTATGAATAATCAAAATTAACAATAATAGTAGGACAACCTGCCATAATTTTTTAATTTTTTTTTAATGAAATGTACTGTACTAATCTTTTTGGCCGTTAGAGTTCTTAAATCCCATTTCCATTGAATATGCAATATTTCATTAATATTATAGCTCTGTTTCCCATAAAATCAATAATTGACATATTGAATTTCTTAAATTAACTGAAGACCATCTCTTCATATTATAAATAACTCATTTATTCATTTTCATTCTATCTCAGTATTAATCTTTTGTAAATTATGGGAGTGGGTGTTCGATTTTTAAAATATTAATTTTATTTACACTAAATATGTAAAATGCAAGTTGCACTCAATGATTAAAACATTCGGATGTTTTCATTTGTAAGACATTATTAATTAGGCTTTCTTTTAAACGTTATATTTTTCTGACAACATTTGGTATTTTATCAATCCAACTTTTTGTCCCATACTAATCGTTTATATATCTTCCGAAAGTTTTAAGGTTAAAATAAAGCTGGTGTGCACACATCGTTACTATATGTGCAGCTTTGTTAGTTACATTCTGAATCTTGTTGAAAATGTTGTTGCCAGTGTACGGAAGAGGCCCCAGCCTGAATTTTCTATGTAGATTTTGTAAATTCTATTATTTTTGATGCCCGATTCTTGTTGATTTGATTCTTTTCATCCCTTCACTGCTCTGACTCGTTTATGATCATTAATGATTTTGATACCGGGCTAAGAATTGAATAATCTGTTGGCGACACTGATATATATATATATAAATACAGTTTAAGATATAGCTAATTAAATAGACGTTTACAATTTTGGCATGGACAATCTACAAGGATGATTTTATGTTTGATTACGTATTTATGTAATCGACTTCATTAATAAGGTAACGTGGGTTCCATACAAATACGAGGCAAGGATAATCAGTGAGGGAACGAATTAGACCAAAAAATATAGGTGTGAGATAACATATGAATAATTTATTTTATGAAATTCGGTGGAAATTTGAACGAATTAAGTTTCTGTACAAATTATTAGGTGAAATATTCTGTCCAAACTTTTAGATAAATTATTTAGTATGTTAATTCCAATTTCCTCTGATACTGCTATTATTTCAGACTCGATTTTATATAGTCCGCCAGTTTTGTTCTTTGCACTTCCATGTTCGAAATCGTCTTGACTGTGTGTTCTTAGCATCATGTGTTCCTAATTAATACATCGTTTTCTGTGCACCATTGTATGACTCTCGTGCTCCTTTTTTTATCTGTGTTCAGAGACTCTACTGTATTTCCAAAAACCACAACACCGTATTTTTTGTTGGCCAATCTATGTAATCATATCTCCCAACATGATAATCATCTCGTCTGACATGCATTGTACTTTTGCACTTAGTGTATCGTAAAACTCTCCAATATTTGTATTGCAGTTCTTTGATATTGATGCGTAAATATCAGTATTATCCTCTCTGACAGTTCCCAGTTTCCCAGCCAAACCTTTTCTAAAGCTTTTCATTTCTGCCTAGATATAAGTAGAGCATTAGATAGTCATCCATTTAAATATCTTCTTTAGAAAGTTCCAAATATGGTTATATTTAATCACATTATCTCTGGCATCTCTTTCGTTCCTTAGCTACATTTCTACTCTTTCATGGGAAGAAACACTTTGTTGCTTTAATTATTTATGCTCCTCTTTTCTATTATAAGAACATTTTCTTTCAACACCTACCTACACTTCTAAAAGTACCCAAATATAAATATTTATTAATTTATAATAGTTGTATTATTGTATATGTAAATACAATGTATAAACAAATGGTATATATAAATTCCAAACATATAGAACATTTGAACATTGGTAGGTACTAATGTTTGAATGGAATTTTAGGGGGGCACAAAGATATTGCAGACCCCCAGCCTAAATTTAGGGCAGCCCCCTATGCTCCCCTAGCTTAGCACCTTTGACATAGGAATCATTTTAGGATTGGGATATTTGCAAGTTTACAAAAATTTAGAAAAAATATTTAAAAAAGAGATTACATCTTGCATGAAAAATGCCTATAATTCAACTTTTGTAATTGTTAACACTTAAAAATTATATTTTCAGGTGGCATTGAAGGCAACTTGTTGGCAGAAATATTGGAATCAGCTTTAAAGGCCTCGAAATATTTAAGCGATGCAAAATATACATTTAGCAATGTGACTTCCAGTAATATCCAAAAACCGAAAGTTATTACAACTTCAACTCAGGCTACCATGACAACACCACAAACTACCACAACAACGCCACAAACTACCACAACAACGCCACAAACTACCACAACAACGCCACAAACTACAACAACAACGCCACAAACTACCACAACAACGCCACAAACTACCACAACAACGCTACAAACTACCACAACAACGCCACAAACTACCACAACAACGCCTCAAACTACCACAACAACGCCTCAAACTACTACAACAACGCCTCAAACCACCATAACTAAGTCTCAAACCACCATAACAACGCCTCAAACCACCATAACTAAGTCTCAAACTACCACAACTAAGCCTCAAAATACAAAGACGATGTCACCAGATACCACAAGTAAGCCTCAAACTACCACAAGTAAGCCTCAAACTACAACAGGTAAGTCTTAAGCTACAACGACTAAGCCTCAGAGAAGTAGAAAACTTCAAACTGTCACAAATATGCCTCAGACTATACCTCAAACTAAACTAGCAAACCGATGTGTCAAACTTTCACAACTATATAACTAACACCAACACAATATACTATGATATATTTGTTAATTTTCTTTATGATTGACATAACAGTTTGAGGTATCATTCGGTAAATGGTTATATTGCAACCTGTTGATACGTTTTATAGTCCCATAAAATGTGTAAATTTGTAATTCATCGGGCCTCTCGAAAATGTTCATGAATTTGACAACAACAAATAAAAAGTTAAAGGCTAAATTAATAATTTCTTGCCGAAAAGAATTGCATTTCTGTAGAAAAAGTGGTTACCATTGTATTCAGAAAAATTATGTAGTTATTGTTCCAGAAATGAAACTGTTTCATATTTAATTTTACTTAACATGTGACAATCGGATAAATAATATAATTTATATTTCAAAATTAAACATTTTAGTATTCCCTTGATAATTATTTTATTTATAATTCTATATCATCTTAAAGGTCCAGACTGATAATGGGAACGTTATTCAAGAATGTTTTATAACTCTTATAGATAACTCAACCACTCCGGACATGTATGAAACTAAATTCAGTTCAACAATGTCTTCTGTATCCATGGAGATGAGTACAACTTCAAATAGCGTTTCAACAGTGTCACAACACTATTGCAGTTACATCTGTGTTATCTCGATTTGTGCTTCAATATCGATATATTTTATGGTAAGTGTGTTTGTATAAATTGTATCTATTGAATAAATACTTACTTTTGGTAATAGTTTTTCAGTCGAAATAAGAAGTTATATTAAGAGAATCCTAATAAGTAGTCATATTAATTAATAAAGGTAAATTAAGCGACATTTTGATTTTTAAATTCATTCAATACATAAATTGTTACTAGACCGCCAAACATATAATAAAAATTAATAAAATTGAATTTTAAGTCTAAAATTTCAACTAAATTGAAAAAGTAATTATACAAAGAAATTAAAGTAACTTCCAATCAATTTATTATCTTGTGAAAATAAATAATTTTCAATAGAAAGATTAATATGAAATTATATATGCTATATAGTAAATTTTTTACACGAATTCTTTGCCATTTGTTGATGTCTTTGGATGGAGGTATTTTAAATGAATAATATATTTAGTTTTTCATGAAAAGATGATCGTTAATTTTCTTTGTGTTTAGTATTTTTTTATAATAAGAATAATATTAATAGAAATGAATAATATTAAATACTAAAGATAAATAGTACTATTAATTATATTTAAATATTAACAACTAAAAATGTTAACTCTGAATTTAGTTTTTCCATTATGTAAGTATTCCATACTAATCGTTTATCTGAAGTGATACAGATAAATAATAGAAATAGGAAATATTTAGGATGACTAAGCTAAACAATTCCAGTGAAATTATTAAATAATTATTTAGAAAAATAGTTATAGAAAATATCGATTGTTGGCAGGATGACGCACGGGTAAATTGTTTGGTAAACTTAATTGATTAAATGAATATTTGCAGTATCAATTTGTGGATCCCTTCTATTGTATGCACTGTAACAAATTTTATTTAGATGACATTAGGCAGAATTTTTTTTTAGGAATCGTTTAAGTGCATTAGGCGCCTTTTCATTTTTTTAATGAAGAACTAAACAGCCACGGGACAGCTTATATTATTCAATAATGCTATGGACGTTGGAATTGTAAATTTTGAGAGAATTTCCATCATCAGTGATGGTTTTAAACATTGAAGTTGAAAAGCTGAAGCAGAATATTTTGGATGCAAACTTTTTGCTGTTGTTACGTTAGTTTATCCGTGTGAATGTCGTACTTGGTGATTTGATATTGTCGATGAAAGTGAACTTGGAGGCTTTCAAAAATTTATTTAAATTCGTGTTCTCGGAATGATTTCAGATTTTTTGCGAGAGACCAAAATCTCTGCTGTCGAAATCAATTTAAAAGAAACATATCTTGTATTTCGGTGATGATCATGGTTTTGAGTTCGTGTTGTTTTGATCGGCGAATCTGATTAATGTGGTTAAGTTAAAATTCTTCAGGTGTCCTATGTAAATATATGATTAGGAAAGAATCAGAGATTATATTAGAAACTTTTGCACGTATAACTAGACTTCAAAAGTAAAATTTACTTCGTTCATCGTGTGGTTGGCTAAATTAATGGATTGGTTTGTTTGATGAAAATAGCTTTTGATTAGAAAAATTAATATTTTTTTAAAGTTGGAGTAGATAGAAGAAGGGATGTGGGGGCGGTTTGTCACGAGGAACAGTATATCATATGTTTGGAAGAACAATGGTAATTATTTTTAGCTATAATAAGTTTTAACTATGCTTAACTTAGAACAGTACTAACTTCGAAGAGAAATCGGCGAACATCCCTCAGCGTGGAGAGGGATAAAATATATTTAAAATTAAAATTGTTAAATATTTTGATATATCTTGTTAGTCAGGATGTATAAAAAAACCGTATTTTTTCGCACTTATTTATTAGTGTAATCTTCCCCTATAATTAATAAATATTACATAAATATATGCATCAAATATCCATAATTACTTGAAACGGTTCATGTGGTGATTTTAATCTCCTATACTAGTATAAATAACACACAGATGGAACAACAAATCTGAGCAGCTCCTTCAGGAAATTCCTAATATTTGTTGACCTAAATATTTGACCTACATTAGTTGACCCTACTAATTTTGATGGATGTTTTTGATTTGTTTGTAAATGGATAATTTTACATTTTTTTGTATGTGAATTGCAAAGCATCAGTAGAACTTATTTTGCTTTATAGTCCGTAATTCTTTCTAATCTGTTTAATCTTCATATATTGTTCTCTTCAACAAAATACGATCGATTACTGTTTATTATATATTTATTTGTGATATTACAAATTTATTTGTGTTGTCATTTAAACAAAAAATTATATAAATATAGGTATACCAGCAATAATCGGCTAAAGTGTCGAAATATTGCATCTTCGATTATTCTTATGTAACTAGTCACACACGTCATTTAAAGACATTTATCGTCGTCATAACTAATGCAAAATATTGTAATTTTTCAGGTATTAAATTGTAGCAGTATAATATGTAGATATGTAAATAAGTAAAAGTAGTAATTGCTAAATAAGATAAACATTCATATTCATTGCACAGATTGAGCAATGCATTTATTCCTTTGGCCGACAAATGAAATAATTATATATCTTTATGGATATCATTTCATTTTTTCAGATCAAATGGGAATGATTTCATAATCGTCAAACTATGTTTCCGGATTCCTCAACGAATTAATGCTCCTGATTGTTCATTGTTTACAGATTAACTATACATTATATTGATTTATAAAATAATTATATTTAAATGTAATATTTTCATTATATTATCATATCATCATATTAAAAAATATTATTTATTTAATCTAAACTTGTAGAACAAATTAATTTTATGACATTGTAATTTATGTGATGTTTGACCAAATTCAAAATTATCTGACTTTTCAATATTTGGATTTAAATATTTTATTATATGTTATGATATTTCCTTATGCAGTTATTATATATATTTTTAATAATGTGATATTTTAAATTAATAAGTGTGGAAATAGTGTGTGAACTTGCTATACATTTATTTAATTGGTGATTCTTACATGATTTGATAATTGAAAATTCGTTATACTTTTAAACGCGCCCGTACAATCAAATTTATAGGATTATGCAGTACCCTACTTTTTATAGTATTTCGTGGTCCCATGTGGAGGGGATCTGAAAGTCCTCTATTAATATTTAATTTAAATATTCAGATTTTTTTTCTAAAAGTCAAATTATTCAGTATACACAGTATTATATATATTACACACACATACATACCTTTTTCAAAAGGAATAGAAGCATTTGAAGAGACAGGTGTCAATGCTTATAATATACATTTCAAACACTACCTTTACACAAAACATTCTATTTCTGTGTAACATTGCCTTGCACCCAATTTACTATTGTAGTTTTTATTATATGTATACAGTAATTATTATAGTTCTATAGTAGATAAACAAAGACATTTTTGTTCAAAAATGTGATTGATGTAATCGGATTGTTCACAGAAAAACAAAAATGATATAGAAACTTTTATACAGAAAATATTTACACAAACACACAACTTTATATGGGTAAAATGAATAAATAGCTGATTTTATTTCAATGTGTCTTATTTTAAACGAAAATATAAACATTCAATCAAAATGAGCTTAAAAAATGCTTGACTTGAGTGAGTAAATATATATGTTAAAATAAAAAAGAATGCATTTTATAGTTGATAATATATAGTAGCAGTGTCAATTGGATATATCCAAATCATAATCATAATCAAATAGATGTAAACGTTTATAAGGCTGGGAGTCTGGCGCACACCCCTTGGTACTCCGTGTTTTAACCAAAATTATCCGAAACATAATATTTTAATTAGACATCAATGGGAAAATGGTAGTAGACCTCTAAATCTTAGTCAAAAACATTATTGTCGAATTAATTTGTAGGTATACACGTTTATTTAGAAACATATACGTAATATTTTGCATATTGACAAATACAAATAATCACATTAAAACTATAATACAGGGTAATGTAATGTATTAAGACATTTTAGTTTTCATTAGCTGCTTGTAGTAAAACTTTGTAATGCAGAATTTGTAAGATTGTTTCTATTGTATTGAACTAATTTAATAAAGTAGACATATGCGACAATTGTCATTAAAATAGAAAAATTTCACAACGAAGATCAATATTGTCGTAGAATCAATATCCAAGAAATTCATGCCTTGGTGTGTTTTCAATATGATATGGTGACAAACTTAAACTTCGAAGTCGTGCATTAGGTATGTATATATGTTTCCAATTATTTCGTTCACAACATCATCCTATATGTCAATCTACATACCTGTACTAACTACATCCTATATGTCAATCTACATACCTGTACTAACACTAGCATAGTGCAGCACTACACATCTGACGATCACTAAATGAATGTTCTCGATTGTGTTATGTACCCTCTGGTTATTTTGTTAAGTTTCATTATTAATAACAGATAATTAAATGCTTTTCATGTAATTTTCGTCGAAATTGTATAACTACACACGATTGCCGTAAAACCTTGTATACCCATGTAAGATTATTGTCAACTGTATAATAATTATATAGTTGACAATATATTGTATAATTGACGGTTATATTATAATCAAGCACAATGTTTTGTACATCTTTACTCATACATGATTCTTATTAAATCTTCTATATACACAAGTATGAATCGTGCATAGACATGCGTGATCATGGCAAGATAAATATGAAACCATGAATAGAGGAATGATATATAAAGTAATTTATATTAATCTATGCAAAATATACATTTAAATCAAATTAAAAATAAAATGTATAGAAATACAATACATATACACGGAGTACCTAATACTGTATAATGGAAACTTTTTTTCCTACGCGTAACACATGATACATATATAGGTCATCTAGAGTAATTACAAATGGCTTATGCGCAACATTCACATAAATACGGGTGAAAAATATATTGCACAAAAAATATGCAATTCTGTGAAAACACACTAAAAAAAAAAAAAAAATAATTAAATGGTTTTCAGAACATTAGAAATGAAAGAATATAAACAGTGAAATATGTTGTAAAACAAAACACGATGTTTAAATTTTATTTCACTGTCAGTAATAAACACGCAGTATAGTGAATAAATATATTTTTAATAAAAAATACAAAACAACTACTTTTTAGAATTAAAAGTTTGTAAGTAGTAAATTAAGTAGTAACATAACAAAACACTATTTTTGTCATTTAATATATTTTATCGATATTTCTTAAAAACTAATTTTAAACGTTTTAAAATTATATCACAAGTTGTAGAATAGGCTATTAGAATATTAAAAATACATTTTACTAAATAAACAAATATATAATAATTTAGTAATTTAGGCTTGCATCATTGAAAAAAGTGTGTTTATATTTCAAAATTGAGAAACCTATTGTCTTAAATACAAAATAAGTAAAGTAAATTTTTTATCATGTTTATATTATTATGAAAACATGATAAAATTGTTTAAAACTTGAACATTTTATATTTAGAAAAGTTCCTATTAATTCATTTGAATAATTTACAATAAGTTATAATGTAATATTTTATTAATAGATAATTGTAAAATATATAATCTTTCAGTAAAATTTTTATCGAAAAATATGAATGATAAAAAATGATTTATAATCACAAAAAGGTAAACATTGCCATATATTATGAAAATATTCACTTTAATTGATTAATTCAAAGAATTGAAAGTTTAAATTTAATTTTCTAAAATAAATGTTCAATCTAACAAAATGTATGAAAAATACCGAAAATATTTGGTCAAGCATTGATCGGTAAAATATACAATATTTGTCAGACTATTAATGTGGACAAAAATTGACTGCTTTCAACACTTACACGAACCTATTTTGCTTATTAGATTCCATTTTGAAAATGGTTTTTCAGTGTGAAAGAAGTCAATATTAAAAACGTTTGAGATAATATCAAATTAACTTCTGACCGATGGTATTATAAGATTCATTTTTAATTAGAAAAACTTACAATAAAATAATCACAATAGAGCTTTATTGTTACAGCTCATAAATGATAATTTTTTCAATAAACCTGAATTTAGATCTAAATGCATAAATTGAATGTTTAGTAGTTAGATCAACTGCCACAACATACGAGGGGGCTTCAGTAAGTTGTCGGACTCACTAGATGTACGCAACAATAGATATAAGTAATATATTGCTGAATATTCGAAGTCTATATCTCTATGGATACCTTCACAATCCTAATTTTAATACTCTACTTTGTATGTCAAGAGTAGAATGATGGCATTTTATTTTGCGCTTTTGTCAAAATGAATTTGACATCAGAACATAAGCTCAACATGATTTACTCTGACTACAAATCCACTTAAAAATGTCAAGATTTTTTACATAGGTTGACTAACAAAGGCTCTCTGTAATGAAGCACTATCAAAGATTAGAGTCCGCAGATGGTTTCAAAAATTTTGTTACTGTCGAAGAAAGATGTGATGGGTACCACATAAACTGATGAGAAGATATCGCATGGATTTGCAAATATAGTCACTGGTGATGAAAACTGAGTCTGTACTCAATGACCCAGAGATAATAACAAAAATCTGTATGGTGGAAGACAACCGATTTTTCAATGTGAGCGCATTGTTCCAAAAAAAATGGTTGCCACATTTGCCTCTCCTCAGGCAGGACACCATTACTGTTCATGTCGAAACACAGAGAACTGTGACAGCAAAATGGTACACTAATGAGTGTTAGTCATAAGTACTTGCGTTAGCTGCTGTCGCCAAGAGAATTCATCAACTTCTAATTGTTTACCACGACAAGGGATCAGCCCACATTACTCAGGGGACTGTGTTCTGGCTCAATGATAATGGTGTCCAAGTGATTAAACATCCTACTTACAACCCAGAGCTAGCTCCTTGTGATTTTTTTCATATCCTCCAAAGTCAAGAAGCCTCTTAGAGGTATTCTCTTTCAAGATCCTGAACAATCTGTGGCTGCCTTCAATCAACAACTCAATCAGATTCCTGCTAATGACTGGGCAAGTTACTTCAACAAGTAGTTTTATCCGTTGCAAAAATGTGTTAACTTTAATGGTTTATATTTTGAAAAGTTATGAAGTTCATGTTTGTTGTACTTATTAAACTTAGTTATAGTACATTCCAATTATATAGATGTTAATTTGAAATATGCTCCACTTTTAAGATCAATCCTTTTTTGTAATTTCATGATAAAAGTCAACCTTAAATTACAATTTTTTAACATTAATTCAGCACTATCATAAATATATTTATTGTTAATAAATATGCGTAGATTATATGGGTTGGGTTTTGCTTTCATAGTGCGTCCAACATACAGTTACAACGTACACACAACAGCTATCCGATTTTCAAGAAAATATAAAGTTTTGTTTTGGCGACGTCTTGTTACAAACCATTATGAAACGATACTAAGCAGTCAAATAAAATAGAAGAATGCGTATAATTGGGCCGACTAGAGTGTTGAACAACGATAAGCTTCTTTGCGCGTTGCGACTTCGCAACACTCCAGATTCGAATTGCAACATATCGCCAGCTCAGATAGTGTTTGGTAAACCGCTGCGCAACGCCTTCTCATTCGTAAATCGTCTAGCCAAATTATCCAACCCTTCTGTGCACCCGACGTGGCGCAAAGCTTGGTCAGAAAAAGAGTCTGCATTATGTGCTTGATTCTGTCAGTCATCAGAGTCATTAAATGAACATGCGCCGCTGAAGCATCTCAAAGCAGGGGACAAGTGCTTTATCCAAAATCAGGCTGGTAATTCTCCGAAGAGGTGGGATAAGCCTGGCACCATTATGGAGGTTCTCGATCATGACCGTTACTGCATCAAGGTTGATGGTTCTAGTCGCGTAACAACACACAACCGGCGGTTTCTTCGCGTTTTTGTTCCAGCGTCAACCAACATTCGCGATGGTTTGGCTGTTCCCTCGACTTCGATGGATGTGAAAGATTGGTCGCGCCCCAAGCCGCACACACCTACTGCGACTTCGCGACAGCAACCACCTGCAACGCATACACCTGTGATAACCTCGGACGAGAGCCAGTCGGTCACGACTCACCAGAACTTCCAGCTGGAACATCTACTGATGTCGATCTGACTCTCGATCAACTCCCTCAAATCAGCGCGACATCGCCTACATTCCCATCAACGTTGATGCCCATCGGCTCATCTACTATGCCGCCTCCTGTCGCCGTGTCTCCAAAGCAATCTACTACTCGCACTTCTGCAACGCCACCAACGAATACTCGTCCTCGCTGCACTATCGGCGGACACCGGAAAATGGGTTCATTAGTAATTTTGCAGCTCCCATGCCATACACTTGAGGCTGCAAAGAACTGATCTCATTAAAGCAGTTGTGTAATCATGTTTATGTTCGTCGTTCGTTAGCATTACTCATTTAGCTCAATTAGCTTTTATGTAATTTATAATAACTCGAAATTTCATATCATTTTATTATGTTATTTTTGGTATGACGTATCTTTCATTCTTTACTAATAAATACCTATTGTGATAAAACAATATATGTTTCTTCAGTAATGCGTTGTGATAGAAGCGAAACCTTGCCAAAAACAACCCGCTATTTTAAAATAAAATATATCTATGTTTTTACTGTTGTGAAAACAAAAAAGTGAAATTTTTCAAAAATCTCAAAAGAGAACTTATTTGTGGCAAATGATAAATAATTGATGCATTTTAAGATTTTTGGGCACCATGCAAGGTTGATAATTAAGGTATACAGAAAAACGAAGATTTGTTTCGGTTGGTTCTCACGAACAACGAAGTGCTGAATTTAATAATAGCATTCAATCATATAGAGAAAATTAATAAAATTAATTGAATTCTGTAATGAATCTATTTGTTGATCAAATATAAAAATCAATTTTTTGAAAGTAACATTGCTATCCTCCTAAATTGGTCAAGTTGAGTGTGTTCGCAAAACAAATAAAAGAATTTTGTATTAGTAATTTATATACAGAATGTAAAGATGCCGTAATGAAATACAGATTCTGAATTTCAATGCTTGTCATTGTAATATTTATATACTGTCAAACTTAGATTGTGTGCAGATTAAATAATAACTTTTTTGTGTGAGTATGGAGGGGTGTTTATATAAGTACTAACGTATTGGTTCACAAAGATTCATTATGTAATGTAAAACATAATATTGTAGAGAACATATTTTAAAAGAAATCGTTAGCGTCACGATAAACCGTGTTGAACTATAAATTGAAGCGAAACTTGAACAAATTTATTCAACAACTATCGACTCAATCATTTTCTGGATTTTAAGTGAGATATTATCAACATATATGTATATATAAATTATATATATAAACTCTTTTTTTGTGTTTAATAGGAGAAACCGATTTACTGCTTTATATAACAAATTACATAGGCAATTTTTTGGAATAAAATTAGAACATATTCTAATCTTATCAGAGTTGAAAAAATATTCATTTAATTTCATATTTATATTTTACTGAATTTTTGATAGTGCTTTTAAAAAATATTGAAATATTTTTACAGAACTTTCAAGCAAAATTGGTTGCTCTCCTGAATTACTTCAGATGACTTGTCTCTGACCATTCGCTAGAAGGAAATGATTTCTAATAACTATAAATCAATATTATACATGTTTAGCAGATGGAGATACTCAGCTTTGGTCAAGCTAAGTTTTTTAAATCTTCCATATCTTCTACGGAATATTATTTTTAGTGGACGGACACAAATATTTATAATATGAAATAATACTAATAGTAAATAATTATTAAACACCAAATCGTAATATATTTAAAGTCATATTATTATCACACAGCCCTTTCTAGATCCAATATCGAAGTGTCCCAGAGTTCAAGTATACACCATGTCAATATCAACTGGAAGGCACACCCTTTTTAAATAAAAAAAATTGAATTAAATTAAATTAAATTAAATTAAAATTAAATTAAATAAAAAAAAATTAAATTTTATAATTGTTAAATACACGCTCTGAGTTACTATATTCTCCTTTATTTTACTTCTCTTCAGGTAATTTACAAGAGCCACAAAGACGGACGGAAAGTTTTCTATTGTGTACATTTTGTACGCTTTGTCCATTGTGCATACACAAATCACTATGATCGAGCCGAATTTCAAATTACCACAATATTCGGGATTTTAAAATTGACAGCGCTCGATGTTAATATAGTCTCCAAATTTGATAATACCAATTCGTCAGAGATTAATCTAATATTAACTAAAGTAATTTTTTAAATTATTATTTATTATCGGATTGACAGGAATTATAAAATGTTTAGTTAATGTTGCCGAACTTTCCACCCCACCAGAGAACCATACTGTTGATTGGCTGGTTCTAATCGATTTTCAAAGGGCATTTATCCATTAGTCCATGGTGTGTGGAATTTACTAGTTGTATTTACCCATAACGCCATGGCTGGTTAAGTGGTTTTCAAGCCGGAAAATTACATAAATAAATTGGTGGGTGAAATATTGCTGCATTGGAGCAAATATAATGTTGCCTGATTTGACTGTATTATAAGGGCATGTGATGATATCAAGCGGTGAAGCTTATAACATATATAATTTTATTAGGAATGCGATTTTGTACCTGCGTTAAATCAAATGGTTGAACTGAAACATTGAAACATGTCCCACATTGTAATGTATATATACATATATATATATATAAAGTTGAATAGGAATTTGTAATTTTGATAACTGATACGATGTTATATTTAATACGGTTGATATTGTGTTAATAAAAATACCTTTGATAGCGTTTACAATTGTATTTAGATTTGTTGATATTGAGTGCCTTACAGTGCACGTGATGTATAACTACATATATGTCAGAGGTTGTGATTAAATATATCCTGACATTTAGGTATATGATTTTATATTGGCATTGAGGGTTTTGATAATATATTGTATTCGATTGTACTATAACTTGATTGTGATGGAATACAACAATGTTGTTAATTATATAAATGGCGATACGCTGATTTAATTTAATTTGATTTAATTCCATTCAATTTATTTGATAATAATAATTCGTTAAATGAAAAATGCTGTAGACTTATTTAAAAAATATTATAAATTCTTCGATTTTAGGATTTTCTTCCCATAGTGATTACTATTTTCCGTTTTCACTTAAGGCATTTGTGACCTTGATCAATCGAACCAATGTTTGGCATATATTTGAAGGTGTGTTTTGTGATAGTATTTGCATTTGTATTAACCGGGCCATATCATGCAACTGAAAATTACCCAAAAGTACCCACCCAAGAATGGAAAGACGAAATGTTGAATGTTCACAATAATCTTCGTCGTGCTGTTGTACCAACCTCTTCAAATAGTTATGTTTTAGTGAGTTCCCTTTACTCTGTTAAATATTTAAGTTTAATTAGTATTTGTTAATCATGTTACAATACTATAATACATTATTTTGTAGATCAATATAAAAGGAATAATAAATATTGTTATATTATTTAAATGATAAATATATAATGTTTTGTCATAGTCCATATTCCATCGTATTTTACTTTTTTAAAATCTATTTTGATTGTTAGTTCATTTCCCCCGAAAACCATAAATTGAAACAATATTGAACAAATGTTTTAATAAAATAATTGTATGATGTTTGACGTCTTTACAATATATTGCTTACAAGTAAATAATACATTATTAAGCAGAACTTTTCATTATTAAAATCTATTTATTAATATTAATTTTATATACATTTATAATATTTATATTAATTTTTGAAATAGCGTTATTCATATTAACATTCACATTACCATATTTTTATTAATACATTATTATAAATATATTAATATTACATAAATACATCACCATCTTTAAAAATTATTTTTAATACTAGATAAATTGATAATGAATTATTGATTATTACAAAAATAGGCCACATAAAGCAAAGAATAAGTTCATTGGAAGCAAGAATAAAGTCATTGGAAGCAAGAATAAAGTCATTGGAAGCAAGAATAAAGTCATTGGAAGCAAGAATAAGGTCATTGGAAGCAAGAATAAGGTCATTGGAAGCAAGAATAAAGTCATTGGAAGCAAGAATAAAGTCATTGGAAGCAAGAATAAGGTCATGGGAAGCAAAGAATAAGGTCACGGGAAGCAAGAATAAGGTCATTGGAAGCAAGAATAAAGTCATTGGAAGCAAGAATAAGGTAATTAAAAGCAAGAATAAGGTAATTGAAAGCAAGAATAAGGTCATGAGAAGCAAAGAATAAGGTCACGGGAAGCAAGAATAAAGTCATTGGAAGCAAGAATAAAGTCATTGGAAGCAAGAATAAGGTAATTGGAAGCAAGAATAAGGTAATTGGAAGCAAGAATAAGGTCATGGGTAGCCAAGAATAAGGTCATGGGAAGTAAATAATAAGGTCATTGGAAGCAAAGAATAAGGTCATTGGAAACAAGAATAAGGTCATGGGAAGCAATAATAAGGTCATGGGAAGCAAGAATAAGGTCATGGGAAACAAGAATAAGGTCATGGAAAACAAGAATAAGGTCATGGAAAACAAGAATAAGGTCATGGGAAGCAAGAATAAGGTCATGGGAAGCCAGAATAAGGTCATGGGAAGCAAGAATAAGGTCATGGGAAGCAAGAATAAGGTCATGGAAAACAAGAATAAGGTCATTGAAAGCGAAAAATAAGACCTTCGGAAGCACATACCAGCTGACTTGTCTTCCACCAACCCTTTTTTATGATATCATTTTATGCTAATACGTCATCGCATTCAAAACAGTGCCATCCTACCTATCAGATGCTTCATGCATTTGTGTAAATATAACATTTTAATAACATTTATAGTACTAGTTTTATTTCAAATCTAACATTTCATTGTAGAAATGGGACGTGGATCTTGAAGAGTTAGCTCAGGAAGCCGCTGAAAGGTGCGACCATAAGTCTAGCAGTACCGAAGCTTTTACTAAAGGCCATCCAAGGCACGATGATTACGCCAACAAGGGAGAGAACTTCATTGTAATTGACTTCATCGATCCATCGAGGTCAACTATGCGTTGGTTCAGTAATCGGTATTTATATGACTATGAGACAGGAGCGTGTCAAGCCAACGATTGCCGTTTTTATGTTCACGTAAGTGCTCGAGCTAGAGAGTATTGTTCACAAATCTACATTATACTATAAAAACGAAAACGTAAAATATACCAGTCAGGAATTAAAGCGATATTGCTTGAGAAATTGATCTGCTTAAGTATCAAAATTATTGTTCAGATAGGCTATATGTGTTATAATTTTAGACAATTGTCAAGATTCTGTAGCCATAAATAACTATAAGAAAACTACAAATAATTTTATCAATAAGGTTGGTTATGCTTTTGAAAAACTTAATACAATTTAGATATTAACTTTAATTAATAATGTTGATCGATATTGGTTTTCATCTTTGTATTTTTATCGAATGAATACATGTATATACATATATATACATTATATAAAACTTATCCATAGATAAACAAAAAAAATATTTAAAAATAATTTTCTGTTTTTCAACATTTAAAAATTTCTTATCAAATTTAAAAAATAATAATTCAAGGAAAACGCATTTCAGTTATATATTTATTTGATAAGAATTTCCTTTTGATCACCAAATACTTATTACTAAATTTAAAATAAAAATATTTCAAATATTCCTTAGCTATAACACAGAGATTTTTATCTGTTTAACTGTCTTGTCAATTCTTATCAGCTGATTAAAATCATCTGAATTTTTAACAAAAACGTGAAGTATAACCGTACTGGTTATCATATTTTTAATGTAGATTTATTTGCAATTGTAATAGATGCGGTCAATATTTATAGTTTGCATATTGAAAATAGTCTTAGAATTAGTCAACCAAAAAATATTTCTTGATGATCTGGATGTTATCCCTGATTCCAGAACGCTGATTCCTTTTGCTAATTGAACTTTCAGAACTCGAGTTACCCCTTCTCCTTTATTTTACAACTACGGATGACATTTTTCATATTGGATAATTGTTTAAATATCAGCGCTGTTGTTATCGAGATTAATGTTGGTAATTATTGGGAGGTGGATCAGAGTAATTTAAACTTTTTTGGCACAAATATATGCCCGTAATTGTTTTAATCAATAATATTTTTAAAATGAGTATAGGGTAGTCACATTAGTACAGATCATAAATTTTAAACCAATTTTTTTGTAGTATTTATTAGCAACAATTTAAAAGATTTTTATATTGTGGTAAAATTAGTAAACAAAGATACTATGAACAAATATTGATTTAAATATATATAAATAAAAACATAGATACACACACATACATGTAATGCGTTTTTTGGTCTATTTAAAAATAAGATGACATCGCATGCGGTAAAAGAAGTTGGATGTGGATATACTCGCTGTCCGACTGACAACTTGATATATATGTACTGTCTTTACAACAGTGGGTAAGTGTTAAACTATATTTTAATTTGTCTAACAAGAACAATACTTTTGCGTGTTCCCCAAAAGCCACCCAACATTCAATAAAATGGACTAGAACAAATTTAATGAGGTGCACTGGTGGGATACTTCTAGAAATAATGCATAGCGGTTATAGCGTCGCCACGTGGGGGGAGCATCCAGGGGCCACACCCAATAATATACTGGCCTTTTAATATATTTATAATATAATGGCATTTCAATTATTGTCACCAAAAAGGCCAACAAGTCTGTAATATTCCAACTAAACCAGACAATATGCGGTTCTATCATCTATACAGCTGATAATGTGCAACAAAATCAATATCTGTGCTATTTGTTTGTTTATTTATTTTCATTGTAATTCCAATGTTGTACACATTATCACATGACGAATTTACTATCAGTTTTTGAGGTGTCAAAATGTCAAAATGAATCGAAGATTACTTGGCCCTGAATAGTTTCCTTATGTAGTATGTTTTATATTTAACTTTACATAATAGATGTGAGAATTCACCATTGGGTTTCCTGTGATAAAATTAAATAGAATCATGCAATTCTAAATACATTTTTTAAATCTATATTTCATTGTAGATTTATCAATTCGTTTGAATCAATAAGCTAAATAATTTTTTATATATAGATACTCCGCCAATCTTAAATGTCTGAAGACGCGACTGCATAATAAACTAATAAGGGTTTTTAAAATGCAGGTTACATGAACTAGCTTTGCAATATATATTTGAAATACAGAATAACAATTAAAATACGACACAAACACACTCTTTTATTCCCTCGAAGTTTTATTTTTAGAAATGTATAAATTAATAAAGGGTTGACTCATAAAATTTGAAGTTTAAACTTAAATTATGCATACATGAATGTCATCGCATACATAAACACGCCGCTAAGGGTCCTAAGTCCCGCACCTTATAAATTTTCTACTGTATCTCTTTAAGTCAGCTTCTACGTTCGGTCCGTTTTGGTTTTGTGTCCTGGATAATGGCTTTGGTTAACATATAACCACTACAGGCATGACTTATCAGCATCCTCTCATTTCCTAGGCCTGTGTTATATTGTATGTACAAGTATAACCTGGTGGAATTCCTCCATTTTCATTTACTTTTAGTGTATTGGTCTCTTTTTGGCTGGTTTTCTTGAGTTTTTTCTAGTAATTTTCTCTTGTTATTTCCAGTTTTATTAATTCCTCTCCTTTGCCTTTTGTGTATCTTTTTTGTCGGGTTTCTTTGTTATATAGTTATCCTTTCTTTTGATTTATATTTCATTATTTCTGATTTATTTCTTTTCTTTCTATCTGGTGAGCCGATTTTGCCTGATGTTTCAATTAATCCTATAAAGGAAAGACATCAATTAAAAGCGCATACACTTTTTCCTTAAAGGGCACAACTTTATGTATAGTTCAGTTTCAAAGGGGCGTGGTTTGCACTCAACGAGTTTGTCTGAAAATAAATTGACGTAATTAGTACCGTTTATTTAAAAGTTATGAAGGTTAAAATATATTTTAAAAATTTATTAAATTTAAGAAGCTTGATATTGAATAATATTTCAATTAAATTTGGGCTACATCATGGAAATGCAACAAGTTCTGACTACTTTTATCTCTAGAGTGAATATATATTGTATGTATATAATAAGGAAACAAAGGAGTATTTAAGCAGAATATAACAATTATAGTACAGTTCACCGAAATTTCCTAGCATTGTATTTATTTTGAAGAATTCAAAAATAAAATAAAAATTGAAGTTTTTGTACAATATTTTAGATGAAGAATGCATTTAATAAAAGTTGGAAAATGATATTACAAATATTATTCACAAAAAATCCCATTATAATTTGGCAGACATAATGAATGTGATTTAATTAGTAAAATAAAATATGTGTGATTTCTAAGAATTTCAATATTGTTTATTTTGCATTTTATTTACTATTTCATTCGATTGGGTGAATTTCTAAAAATGAAAATGTGAGATTTTTCTAGTCAATTAATTTTTAATGAATACTAAAAAATAAACTAATGACTTTTTAATTAAAATAATTTTGTGTTACAGAAATGCCAAAATGATATATTTTATTATTTTAGACCCCGGGAGACGCTGTACAGAAAAGGAAGACCATGCTCTGCGTGTGATAAACCAGACACATTCTGTGCAGATGAGATGTGTGTCCTAGCAACATCCAGTGTTGAACCAAAACGTAAACCGTAAAATAATCCTTACTGTAACATGTTAAAATGTCAAAAATTCAGTCATTTAATAAAATAGTATTATTATTTAAGATTTCGTATAATATACAATATATTACATATTTTTATACTAATAGTTTTTTCAGAAAAATTACATAAAAATATTCCAATATTTTAGAAAGTTTAACAAAGATTACTAAAACTATATTTTTTACAACAACAATGAAGTAAACAACTAAAAAAGCAAAACTAATTCTTAAATATGATTTCGTCTAAATGACCTATATCAATAATGTATAACAATAGAACAATAGAACAATAGAACAAAAGAACAGAGTGTGACGAGATTGCTCTTTTCTTCACGTTTTAGGTTGTAAACTTGAATGTCAAAACTGTGGCCAACGTAATGATGATGTGTGTCAATGTATCTGCCCGAATGGAACAAGTGGACCGCTATGCACTGGTCAGACAGATTGCGTTATAGTTTTACTGATAATATTACATTTGATTAAGTAAATATCAATAAATGTACACTTTATAATTTTTGGAATTGAACATTGAAAATACACTCACGGAATAATTAAAACATGCAATTTCTATAAACTAAAATGATGCTGATTTAACGGGAATGTAAGTGTGACTCCTTTGAGACATCTTCCGAGTGAGATGACCAAATGTTTAGAGTACAAAAAGTATGCCACAAAGAGTTCAAAACTTTCATGATTTTAGATGAGTTTTTACCTATATCCAAACCTCTTTTGACCTTTGACCTAGCCCCCACAAATGTAAAATGATTTTGAATTTTCACGCCAACATTTTTTTAAATCCCCCCATTTTTTTAATTTAATTTTTTTTACGATCCGGATCATTATGGATCATAAATACGCCAACATATTTAATTGGGTATATCTTTTTAGGGTAGTAACCTATGAAAACCAAAGTTGGTATGATGACTCACAACTAGAAGATGAATATTTTTATACTCTTTACAAATATTTGTAAGTAATGTATAACCTTACAAATTTTAACTAGTGTATAATTATATTATACTCTTTATTATTTAATTATAAATATAAGCGTGGGGTTATGTAAATATAAAAGCGTGGGGTTATGTTTTAATTATAAATAAAATTATTCATGTTAATTTGATAAAATTATTGTTTTATGTTCTATATATTTTAAATATATTTTTACTTTAATTATTTATATATACGTATACTTTTACAAAGTTAAGCACTGCATACAGAATTTATGCGATCATTTGTTTAATTAATACCGAATAATAACAGATTGTTCAATAACGTATATCTTTCACAGAAGGTAAAAACCTTTCAAAATGTGAAGGAAGTGCTGCGCCGTTGCAACCCTGTCAACGCACTGGTAATCCCTGTCTCAACAATGGCACCGAAATATCTTCCGATCGTTGCTTGTGTAACTGCAGTGATGGATACAGTGGTGATCGTTGTCAATGTAAGTTTATTTATTGTATATGATATATATATGTTTTCAAGTTTTCTGATGATCTTGTAATTATTTTTTGATATCATTGGAAGATGTTAATCAATTATTCCAACTAACAATATGAAAACATTATGTTATGAAATATAGTTTTACTGAAAAGTAAAAATAGGTTTAAAAATGCAGCAATCACTAAATATTGGTTTTTAATTCAATAAGATATCAAACAATTAAACTTTAGCATAAATGAGAAAACATTTAATTTTATTTGGCTTTCATGAAATTTAGGATTTTATTATCAAAATCATGATTTATTGATGAAAATCATGCGCTAAACTGACACACTGTTTGTAAAGAAATGCACTCGTTTTCAAATGTTACATTACTCGCACATTAAATTGATATTTTTTTAATCGGGAACATAGGGTTCTTCGATTGTAAACATAATGGAGAGTATTGATTGTAAAGACAGAGTAGCGATTGTCAATTTTTTTACCGCTTTTTCCATTTTTTGTGCTAATTTTGAAATCAGTTTAATTTTGAAAAAACATTAAATTAAACAGAAATTGTTGGCATTTAATTTTTAATAAAATTTCTTCAGTAAACAAATCGCCTGGAGGATATTAGTAGAATGTATAATAATATTATAATACATCTCAAAATGAGTAAATACACGTAATTCATATAATTAAATAACACATCATGAATAACTTACATGATTAAATACCTTTACTTTATTATATACTTTTTAATTAAATTAATACAATTATATAACGGCGAAAGCAAGGCGATAATTATCAGATAAAATCGATAAAAATATTTTTATTTTATCCAGTTGAAAATTCAATCTTGGAAGACAGCGTTGAATTTAACATATCTGGTCCAATTTATGATAATTTCACCTATCCAATTAGTCCTTATCTGGTGAGTTTACCGAAACAACAATATATTTATTCAATTAATTATTATTATTTATATCCTTAAATATTGTTTTATACGTGGAAACACACTTCAGTTTAAATAACATATGATACGTTTCGACTATTACACATAATAAAAATATTTTTGGAAAGGTGCTGTTTGTTATAGAGATATTATTTTGTCAAATTGTTAATTACCGTTTTAACATTATTTATGGTTTGTTTGCCAAAAATAATAAAATAAAGATATATCTAATTATTTAAATTATAAATAAATATTTGAGGTTTTATTTCATGCTGCAGACAATTTAATAATCTCAGCTCCAAGTTATATAATTTAAAGCTAATAATCTGCTAACTTTGATAAGTTCAACTTTATTTAAAAAGTATGATAAACTTTTTTGTACCTAAGTGTTATGCAGTGTGATTGTAATATAAATATATTTTCAAGAAACATTTATTATACATTTTACAAAGTGTTTAATTGTTCATTTAGTGAATGTTTTATATAGTTTTATAGTGTATTAATATTAATTTCAAAAATGAAAAAAAGGTACATATTGTTACGTAATAATTTAATAATCCTCAATTTTATAGTTTCGCACAGAAGTTTTACTTGCATTAATACCTACAATCGAAGCGAAAGCAGAGGAGTTATGCTTGCCGAACATAAAGAAGTGCTGTCCGGATGCCACAAAACCGGTTTCTCCCCTTTCAACAACGAATAACAGTTTGAAATTGTTGGATATTTATCCCTATCCACAAAATACAATTGATGGTGAACTTATTGTTAAACTTTATACGAGAATCGATAGAGCGCTCTGTACAGGGACACAAAACGGTAATTATATTTTATTGATATATCTAATTGACTTATTTAAAATTTAAGTAAATTTAAATGTAAATTTAAATTATTGTTTATACTATTATCTATTAATATATAAATTGATCATAAAAATAATTAGGTTTCTGGTTTGACGTAACTCGTTGTTTCATTAGAACAAAGCGAGGTTGTGACTTAAATCCTAAGGAAAAAAGAAGGAATAATAAATTATGTTCAAGGTCGGGAATAAAACAAGTAGCAAAGATAAACAAACAATGTCAATTTAAAGTACGCAATATTTAAATAAATTTGGCTATGATTAATTTTATTTGTTTATTTTAGAAAAGAGTATTTCAGATCATTTTTATCAAGATTTTAAAATCCTTTTAATTTGTTTCACTTAGTTACTTTGGTTATTTTCAAGTTTATCTTGCTTATATTTATCTTGCTAATTTTGTATTTCACGATCTTGTATTCCTCCGGATTTAAGTTACAACATAAAAGCGATAAAGCATGGTTTTCTCAGTTTCTGCGCGGTATTTATCCACTATCTTAGATCTCGTTTAACGATAGGCCTATAAGTTAGTATATCTATCCCATATTCGTCTAAACCTTCCTTTGCTTCTCGTCATTGGGTCCTGGGTGCTTTGTTTGTAAGACATTTGTATATTTTCCGTTTTCAAATACCATATACATACTTGTTTTCGTTTTTTTAATTTTCCTAAAACGTTGACAAATATCTGGGATATAGTCACTTCCGCATTACCCCATGGGTCTCTCCACGTTCAGAATCGTCTTTCGTGATTGTTGAATCGTGTGTTTTTAACTACTTGCCTGCCTGTCCAAAATTGCAAATAGTTGTTTAACCGTTTCAAACGACGGTTGAAATTTGTTAGTTTAAAGACAATATGATTTTGTACTATTCGGGACACATAAGGACGGATGAATTATTTTCATATTTTTAATTCTCATGTCACATTTATATTAAATTATAATTCTCATTTTACAGGTAGAATTATTTAGCATTAACTGTACCGTATACAATAACACAAGGTAATAAGCAATATTGTGTCCCTTTGTTTTCATTAAATTTATTACAAAAACTACTTGGAGCATATAACGCATATACAATAACTAATCTCTTTATTTAGTGCTGAGCTGATTTCTAAATTTCTAAAGTTTATAATTTCCTGTTGTTCAATACTGGTTCCCATGAATGACGTTGATGTGAAATCACCTTTCCCTAGTAAGACTGCTTTTGAACAAAATTGTTTTTGTCAAAGTACATTTGACAGTCGGCTGAAATCTATATAATTTCTGCAATGATATTGTCACCACTATTTTGATATATTCCATTTTACAAAGTAGAGGTCACCACACCATCTTATTTATCGCATTGATGAGTTTACATGATATACGTCTCATATTTAATAGTAAAAAGGGTATGGGATTGTGACGTTTTGCTAGTGTATAAAATTTCGGCAATTTGTTTAGAAGTATTTGTAACAAACTTAATAATCGTAATTTTAAATTCATATTTTCAGGTGGGATTGAAAGCACCGTGTTAGCTGAAATAGTAAGATCAGCTTTGGAGGCCTACACATTTTTAAGTGATAATAAATACACATTTAGCAATGTGACCTCCAGTAACCTTCAAAAACCGAAAGTTACCACGACGATACCTCAAACTAGGCCTACCACGACAATGCCTCAAACAACCACCACGATGCCCCAAACTACCACATGTAAGCTTCAAACTCTCAAAACTATCTAATAATACTTACACACAATGTACTTTATTAGTTTTTTTTTGGCATATAACTTTGAGATATTTATTGATTTATTCTGTAATTATTGACATTACAATCCATTGTTACATTTTGACTAGTTCTATTTAAATGTGTTCATTCGGAATGCGAAGGTTTGTCAAAAATGTTGGAAAATTTGTCTGTAACAAAATTTAAAGGCTAAACTAGTTTTTTGCTTGCACGAAAAGAAAGCATTTCTGGGTAAACAACTCATACATGTGAAAACAGGTTAACTTAAATAATTTTTTACCATTGCTTTTAGAAATAAAATATAATTTTTGATATAAAATTCTTATGACAAATTCGACGAGTGGACTAATTCAATAGAATCCATTAAATGAATTAATTTATTATGTCCTTTTCACCGAAATACATACATAAATTGTCATTTCAAACAAGACTTCATATATTGTAAAAGGACTTCATGTTTGTATATATATATACATATACACTGTACACGAAATATTCCTACACTGGGAATCCTGTATCTCAACAATTCGCCAAAATTATCCCAACGCCGAAATTTTAACAGCAAGTGATTTCAACCAACTTCCCAAAGAAACTTTTATTGAACTATCCGGACGGACCCCCATTGTGAAACAACTAAGACGAGCCACGAACTACCTCGATCAAATATACACTACGATAGCCTACAAACATGTCAAAGTAATCGAACCTATTCCAAAAAGTGACCACAAAGGTATTATTGCTACAGATGATAACAACATTAACTTCACAACCAGAAAGACAAAAAAATAACCTTTAGACCTAGTACACCACCACAAAGAGTAAAATGTATTGAAGACATACCCAAAATAAACATTAGTCTCTCTGGTACTGATCTACAAGACGCATACAACAAATTTCAAGATCAAATCGGAGAAATACTCGGCGTACGTTTATTTCCCAATTCGCACAATAACGACCACTTCTAGAGACCCTGAATACATTACTCCTTCAATTAAACAGTTACTACGCAAGAAAAACAACCTTTAATGCGAAAAGGTAGCATACAAAAAGCTAACGCGATCTCCTTGAAAATAAGAAAAGGAATAATCAACAAAAACAATGCCTGTCTCCAAGACATCGACTATCACGTCAATCCACAAAAAATGTGGCACAGGATCAAAAGCTTCTTTGTCAAATCCCAAAACGACCAAACTGGCACTCTAACTGCAGAAAACATCAACCAATACTATGCAAATATATCAACTGATAATTTCTATGAAGAGCCCCAAATCAAGCAAACAACCCACAAACCAAACAATGTTTTCACGACAACAGAAGTAAATAAAGCACTGAGTCAAATCAAAAGAACAGCTTCGGGCCCTGACTGTCTCCCATGGTGGTTTCTAAAGCTAGCATCACCTATCCTCACTCTACCCCTGACCTTCTTAATTAACCTCTCCCTTAAAACTTCGAAAGTACCAACACAATGGAAACAAGCTTGTATAACACCAATACAAAAGGTACCCAAACCAATCAACCCATCTGACTATAGACCAATTTCTCTGACCCCAATTCTATCACGTCTCTCCGAGAAGCTCATTATAATAAAGAAAACCATTCTTCCAGCACTCAGCAACATCTCACCCCCTAGATAAAATAACCAGCATGCCTTCCTGCCTACTGGAAGTACAACTGGAGCCATCATTGCCCTACTCCAAAAAGTAATCAACCTACTGGACACAACAAACTCTGTCATCGTCATAGCCCTCGATTTCCCAAAGGCTTTCGATACAGTACGACACACAACATTGCTTAATAAAGCGTCAAAACTCCCACTACATGACGAGTATAATTGGCTTGTGAACTATTTCAGCAGCCACGAGCATTGTACGAAGTACAAATAGGCACCACATCCAATTATCAAACCATCAACTCAAGCGTAGTACAAGGCTCAGCTATAGGACCAATAGCCTTCTCAATCTTGACATCTGACCTCAAAACAGTCTACAAAGAAGATACTCTACTAAAATACGCTGACGATCAAAGAGAACAAGAATTAAATCATATACAAAAGTGGGCAAACACAAATAACCTAACTTTAAACGAAAATAAGTCGATTGAAATTATTTTTACTAGACCACGTTTTGTGACCAGTAGGCCTATACCACTTCCACCCAACATCACAAGAAAGACAGAAATCATTGTCCTAGGAGATACGTTCAACTCAAAACTGTCTTTCTCTCTTCATATCTCTAAAACTATTGAGAAATGCACAAGATCTCTATTTTACATAAAAAGTATGCGATCCCACGGATTATCGAAAGAAAACCTACATCCAATATTCCAAGCGATAATTATCCTCAAAATAACGAACGCATCTCAAACCTGGTGGAGATACACGTCCAAGCAAGATCGAGAAAGACTCGAGCAATTTGTCAAACCAGCAAAGAAATGGGGTTATTGTAAACACGAACAAAAAAGTATAACAGCATGTACCACAAAATACGACGCCAACCTCTTCAAATCAATGGTGGCAAACAATAATCGCAGATTACATTATCTTCTACCAGAAAGAAAAAGCACAAAGTACGCACTGTCAAAAATTCCTTCAACAGTTGCGCTGTAGCAACCTACGACTTGAAAAATTTCACCTCAAGAAATGTTATCAATCAAAATTACCTTTGAGTACATCCAATTACTCTGTGACTGACAAATTAATATTC
>JAUZND010069535.1:0-17201 GCA_034780555.1 Coelogynopora nodosa | reverse complement strand
TGTACCATGAGTCTTGATCATATATGTATAATTAACATTGGCATGTTTACAGTTGTAACTAAATAAATTGTACATATTAATAATATAATTTTCTTATAAGTACTATGTAATTCGTTCTATTTATATACATCAATATTTTTATCAGATTTTGCATCTGGTTTTTACAATATTTATAGTCAGCGGGAGCTAGCGAAAAGTCAGGGTTTGGGTTTTTCCAAAAAAATTAACCCTGTCAATGCTATCAGCTTTAGTTTTAGTTTTAATTTAGTCATACTTAATACATACTGCACCTACTTAAATTTTTGATTTCCACAAATTTGTTGTTCTAACAATATTCAATATTATTCCATATGCAATTCCCATTGTATGATTTATTGTTATTATTATATGTGTATATATATATGTGCGTATCAATACCTAGTTACATACCTGATTTATATGTGTACCTATGTCTATGTTTAATATTACAAAAATATATATGTTATGTACATGATATATATTTCTTGGAGAAATTTTCAATTATGGTATTTTGAATTACAAAGTGGAAAACTTTTGTCACGGTTTTCATGGTTGGCAGGCCTGCCATGTTATTTTTCAATGGTTAACTGATTTTTTAATATGGTAAAGTTTTGACATTTTGTTGTAATACCTTATTTTAATATGCACTAGCAGTACACTACATGACATTTTTGTTTAATTAACCTACCAAACTCACAATACCTTATAATCATTGCAGGCATGCTTGTTTTCTGGATCATATATGTAATATAAAGAAATTTGCAGGATAATGATTCCGATTATTCTATAAAGGTACATGTGAAGTCTATTATAGAACCTTAGGATTTTATATTTCCCATTTTTGGATTGGAATCGAATTAATTTGTTATTTCAGATGAAATTAATAATTGTTGTATGAAAATCTTTCATACTATCTAATCCCATTATCCTGACCTAAACTGACGTTTATAAGATTTTTAGGTTATTAACAACATTTTGAATATAAAGATATGGAATGGACACGTTAATCTTACTTCCTAGCAATATACTTATCATTTGTGATTTGATTTTTGATCTAATGTATTTTTTGTGATTATACTGGCCAAGGTCATATTGGATCAACATTCTCATAGCAAGTTAAGATTTTGGGAAAAGTAAATTAGTTTTGATTATATTTAGAAACATAAACCCCAATCATTACAAATTCTAAATTGATTTTTTCAATTTTTATCAGTATTTGCATTGTAAAATAACAAAATTTAAGTGCCTTGTTAAAAATATAATTGGTAATAATTCTTTCCTTTTCAGGTTCCAAAATTCATCAGTGTGAAGGATGTTGATCAACATCACTTTGTAGTTGCCATGGGTAACTTTTTGAAAAAGTAAGTAATTTGTTAATTATTAATTGAAGTTATTGTGAAATGATAAAAAATAGGAATAAAATGTAACATTTGTTAATAATGTACATGACATCGTACTCATAGCACACTATAGTATAATATAAATTACTCAAAATTTGTCATCCTAACTTACAACACTCAAAAAAAATCAAGCGCATAATACAATAATTTTCTCTTCCTATTATTATGCTCAGGTAGTATTTATACCTGGTAAAACATCTAATCATTTAGTTCAGTTTGCTCACCATATACGGAACCTCAGACAAGAATCTTCTAAAATCGAGATATGGGTTTACTTGGGCATCCTTCATTGGTAAAAAGATCTACTCGTATTATAATTATGTATTGATTATTTTTATCAATACTATTATGCAAATGGTTATTTACTTTAATGGACTTCTATATATTTAAGAATATATATAAATGTGAATATATTTCAATATCAAAGTTTTTAAAAAATTTGTTATGGTTTAAGAGTAATGTTCAAAATATTATTGGTTTATCATTTCCAAATGAGATGCCTATGAAAATTGTAAATCAGAACAATTCAGTTTACCATCATACTTCCGAATTGATGCCATTTGTACATGAAAATATATTACAGTTGTCGTTTTATAATACGTCAATAATACACCAATGTACATTATCATAAAGCTCTATCAAGCCCACACCTTAACATTCGTCAACTAAAATATTATATACAGTGTCGTTGCCTAAAACGGGGTGCAAATGCACTCCATTAATTATTACACAATGCTTAAATTTGTGTTAATTTTGATTTTAGTTGTATTATTTATAAACAAAAATCTGATGTATTATATATTATTTAAATTTGTTACACAAGCGAATTATTTTAATCCATAATTATATGGTATTATATGTTCAAAAATAGTAAAATATGCAAAGTTATTCTAGTGGCTCCAAATAATGTGAAAACTGTTTTTTCAATAACATTTTGTAATGCACTTTTTGAGATTGTGTGACTATGTTTGGCGCAGACAAAACGATATCACCGGAATTTAAAAAAATATGAATGTAAATAATTCAATGAACAATGTCAATTTATCATTACATATAATTTGTTGACTTAGTTGTGTATAGTTTGTATAATTGAATATGCTATCACTACTATAACCGTTTACCTTAAAATCAATGCTACGCATTTCTTTGAAACATTGTAAATTTTCAACATAGGAAACCTCAAAATTTACATTGGAGTTTGGTGGCAGAATACATTTAAAAACAACATTGGGATGCATTTGCAGGTTTTTTTGAAATTATATACATTTCTTGTTTGTTATATTTTGTCAAAACTCATGATAACTGTATTTGAAAAAATCTATATGTTTTCTGCCATTTTTGTTAACGTTTCTAATGTATTTTGTGTAATTTTGAGTTATATTTATTGGAAACACTTTTTTAATATTACAATGTAAGAAAATTAATTAACAAAAATATTGTGTGATTTTGTACCAGGTTTATTGTATCATTTATATTATCAGAATTTCGTAGTTTCTTTTTTTCTATATTTTCTATACTATTGAAGAACATAATTTAGTTTTTGGTTGCTGTTAATTTGTAACCAATTGTTAAAATGTTCTCTTGTTTGTTTGTTTGCTAAGATATTTTAAGAAGCTATCAAATAATACTGTTTCATTAATTTTATTTTCCATTCTAGAACTGGAAAAATTACTCTGCCAGAATGGACGGATATTGTCAAGCTCTCACGTGGTAATGAACAAGGTCCAATGGATCCCGATTGGTTTTTTATTCGTTGCGCTAGTATGCTCCGCCACTTGTACAATCGTTCAACTGGGATTAGTGGATTCACTAAAATTTACAGTCGTAAACAGAGGAACGGAACTAAGCCTGCTCACTTTTCTAAAGCAAACCGCACAGTTCTTCGTGTCGTCTTAAAACAGATGGAAGCTTTGGGGCTTGTCCAAAAACATGAAAATGGGTGAGTTGTAATAACATGTTGAGTAGATCCATTTATAATTGTTTCGCCATCTAGTTAATATTAAGGGTCATCATTTTGTTGTCAAGGGATGTCCTTCATTGTCACAGATAATTTTAGTTGTTTAAAACCGTGTTGAAATATATTTAAAATCTCCAATATATATCTTCTAATTCAAAGATAATTCATACATTTTTAGGGTCTATATAGAAATTAATTTAGTACCATGTTTCCCGATAGTGAGACCGTTTACTTATGTTGAACTCTATCTAGTGATTATACTGTTCAGAATATTGGTATTAATTCCTAAGCAAAAATATTATATTTATGTTCCATGGTGTAAATTCAAAACTGTATGTGGAATCTTCCACATTTTCAAAAAACTAATATTTAATGTTAGTAAATTACCAAATAATTTGTTTTTTATTAAAATAATATATTTATAAGTTACTTTACAGGGTTCCCAGCGATCTTTGAAAGTCTTTAATAATTTAAAAAATTTAGTAAAAGTCTATAAAAAATTGAAACAGTACCTTTTATTTTTTTAGAAATTCTTTTAATTGTAATGTGTAATTTATGGTGACAAAATAAAAGGTCAAAAAATTCGCCGCACACTCCACGGATATTGTATGATTTAGTTTTAAAATATTTAGTCATGACTATATTAAGGGCCTAATAGCCAAGAAAGCCAGGCTTGAACTCCAAGAAGCATCACTGAGGATGGAATCAGCCAGTGCAGCAGACACTGCTGAAGTTAAAAGCGACAATAAGCTTATTGTTAAATCGAATGCCCCACGAAGGGCTGCAAATGATAAGCATGTAGAATTTCTGGAAGTGTCTAAAGAAAGTTCTGCAAAAGAACAATTGATTAAAGAACTTTCTGCAAAAGAACAATTGATTAAAGAACTTTCATAAAAACAAAAAAATTTCTTATCAACTTTTTTAAAAACATTTTCTCTTTAGTTCAGTTTAGTCTCAGTTCAATTTCATGTAAATAAACCACATTATAAATAATTTTGAAAACTAATTTTTTTCTTTTAATATATCAACTATATCCGTAAATTTAAACATTAAGTAGGGTCTTCAAAAAAAATTCAAGGGTTTTTAAATTTTGAGGCATGGGGGAAGTGGGAGCCCTGACTTTATGTCAATGCAATTTAGCAATGAATACATACATGCCTAATACACAGTATATACAATTAGTAATAGTTTGGTATATTTATATTATTATACCACTAGCTTATTACTTATTTTAAATTGATGGTTATTTTTATAATTAATTTTATTATTTAAATTAAATGTATAAATTTTACAATAAACTTATTTTTTCTATTATTGTTGCATGTTTTAGTTCCTAATATTATCGGCAAGTAAGGAAACCTAGGGGGTACATTACATCAATCAAAACCTCCATTTATTTAGTAAAATGGTGTACCACCCCCCTCCACACATTATTTGTTAACAATAAAAATTAATTTTAAATTTAAAATATTCAAAACATGAACACTAAATTTATTTAACATTTCTGTTTTTAAATATTATATAATGTTATGTAATACAAGTGCGTGTATTACGAGAAATATTTGCCATCATGGGAAAGTTAAGTTAACAAAAATCGTTTGCCTGCATTTTTTGGGAGTATCGGATATAATATAAATTAAACAACTTAACGGATATACATAAATTGCATGTATCATATACCCTTTTTTCATGTTTTTGTTTAATTTCACGTATTTCCTCCAATTTTTATAATAAACTGCCTTTTTATAAATAAAAGTTTTATTATTTATTTTATTATTATTGCGAAGTACATTCATTATGATTGCAAAGAGACTATCCTATTTAAATGGAATTTTCAGATGCGCTTTAGTAATGCAGACAAAAAATTTAATATCTAAATGCTATTTTTGTTCAGATGAAATCGTGTACGCGTTTTATTAGTATTATAACCTTTAATTTTTGTTGTATTCTACAGTATTGTATGAGTGGTGTATCCAGCGCAGCTAAACATAGAAACAAGACTCATTGTCCCGGCTTACACCTCTGTATAGGATTGGCCCTCCAATAACTGACTCCACTCATCTGAGAAAATGAATTAAAATTTTCGTTCCAAAACAATTTATTGACAAAATTTCTGCCAGTTACAATCGGGTTTTTGTTTTTTGGTAACTATGTCTTTAATATCGCTAAGTTCTGTATTGATAATTTTGAAATGTATGGTAGTAATTATACCATTTAAGATGAATTGTAGACATACAATCTCCGGTTAGTGGGATTTCAATGGAAATTCCTACTGAATCGAGTATGAGGAGTCTGACTACATGGCCATTATCTATTGAGAATAATTGAGACTAAATGAAACAGCAAGAATGAAAGTATATCCCAAATTAATTTCCAATAGTAAGTCATATTCGATTTTGGTGTGATTCCCATTGAAATCTTCCTGATCGGATATTGTAATGTAGGGTAGTAATGTGCATTAGGAAAAATCAAAATCTTTACTTGAATGGAATGATTAGTACCATGCATTATAGTACTTCTGATAGATTTAAAAGTATAAAAATTGAACTTAGCTATCTTGAATACATCAAAATAAGCCATAGCAGCGAAAAAAACAATAACTCGATTATTATTTGTGTAAAATTTCTTATCCTCGAGTGGTGCGGGCGATCATCATGTATATTTTTAGCTGCTCATATTTTGCACCTCATACACTACTTTCTATGCAATGGAAATTGTAACAGTTAAGCAGGTAAAAACCTAACTCAGTCCCTCATTTCCATATTGCTTTATTTGTGCAGAAATTGTAACAGCACAGGTACGCAAGTAAGCTTCTATTTATTACCGAAGTTTATTATTGTACCACTTATGTTTTAGGCGAACCAATGACAATACCAATGTGTTTTTTCTATTTTTCAGGGGCCGAGTTTTGACTAGTCAAGGTCGTCGTGACCTGGATCGAATCGCCTATCAAGTTCATGCCCACAACAAAAAAGAACACACAGCGGTAGCAGCCCAATAGACTATTCATCTGATTCCACCGATCGTTGTTTCTATTACCTGTATTATGTGATCAAATAAAAATGTAATTTGGAAGTTTCACGTTCTTGATTAAACAATGATATATGGGTCTACCATTATACAATAGATAATTCACCTCAATTGAATTTTATGTGGCAAAGAGAATTGTTATTTTTGTTCCTCAAATTATTGCTTGGGTAGTTATATTATTAGTTACTTTCAATTCGTGTCAGTAAGCGTATTGTGTTGCTGGTGTGACAACCACTCCGATTTCAGAATATCAAAAAATGTGTTCAGTGTTTGCTCACCTCGCTATACATGGCTGAAGATCACACAAATTGTATTCGGTTATTGAAAGTTTGGCAGGTCTACGGCGTTATTACCAAATATACATTATATTCATAGTTGCTCACAATGTTTAATTATGAAACTTTATCTATGTGTTTAAAGGCTTTGTTGTGGATTATAATTTTCCAAAAAATCGCGACTACATATTGATGGGTACAGACATAGTGCTCACTTTACGACGCAAGGACTGGTATAATTTTTCCAACTAAATCGAAATAAACTTTACTTTTCCGCTATAGTGTGCTAAAGTGTAAAAGATTGATAACAGATTTTACCGTATTTTTATAAATAATTATCCTTTTTGAGGGTGATCGAGTACGCGCAGTACAACAGCAACCATTAACAGGGATATTAAAATCGAAAATTTTACGAATTACTGTCTAATTAAATATTATTAATATTAAAAATAATTTCAGTTATTAATAATGAATTTTTAACTGATTTAACACAATTAGATATATCTGCATACTATATTGAGTTAGAACCACATATATTTTTTCAGAATCTACTTTTAGAATCTATATTTTTTCATTTATTAACTTATTTGGAAATTGACTGACAAACAATACAATAACGCCTTACTTCTTCTAATCCTCTAGATGTATAATACAACTGAAAATGTAAAATACGTTTTTAATTATACTATAATAGGAAGGGTGCATTCGACCTCATCTATTGCCATTTGACTCCTTTTACCCCCCTACACCAAATTATATATATATTTTTACTATCCGGATCATTATGGATTATAAATACGCCAAAATCTTTCATTGGGTATATTTTTTTAGTTTAAAAATAGTAACCTATTACAACAAAAGTTAATATGATGACTCATAAATATAATATAAATATTTTATACTACTTACAAGAATTTGGCCTAAACTAAAAATTGTAAATTATTGTCTAATTACATTATAATCCTATAATTTAATAATAAATATTGTTTTTTAGACGGATGTTTACAACTTATGACAACTAAACTTAATATAATATGATGACACACCAACATAGACCAAATCTTTAATACTAACTTTATTTGTAAGTATAGTATATTTTTTTAAAAATATTGTAAAGTAAAATTTTATGGATAGACATTCAGAATAGCTATGAGTCAGTGCATATTATTTTTAAATTCAGTTGAAATTTGACAGAGTTTTAGACATTTTACTATTGTGATTTATTATGGACATATATTGTACGATTATTTCAATGAAAATTCTCTGACATTCACTCAGCTTTATTTTGCTACTTACAGATTGATTTCGATGAGAATTCCGACTAAAAGAACCCAACTATTTTGGTTTCAAATGAATAAAAAACCATTTTTATTAATCCAATTGTTTTATTAAATGTTACACATTAGTAGTACTTCGTTATATAAAGTTTGAGATAAATGTCTACTTTAATATAATGGTTATATTTTATTATTAGATGTGTCAATATCATCTTCATTATCACCAACATGTGTGATATTAATTGAGTCCAATGCATCATGCACTCTGCTGTCAAAAATATACTAAAATCGTTTGATACTCTCCCGTAGAGTTGAATTATAGGTGACAAATTAAAGAAGTATCTTCTTGAATTTTTTCGAACTCTTCTTCAATTCGTTCCATTGCTTCGTAATTTTTCATAAAATTGATTAGTTCATATAATACATTTTACTCATGGCTTTTGATATATGGTTGTGTCTTGTTTCAATCTGTTTTGAACATTTCAATAGTAAAGTTATAAAATAAGTCCGTAGGTAGCGATTTCAAATATGACCGTTTGTGTCGAGAGCTAGAAGAAAGAAATTTACCAGTAAAAGCTTGAGGTGAGGGAGATCTATCTGTAAGTAGCAAAATCAAGCTGAGTGAACGTTGGAATCCTCATTGAAATCATCGTGCAATATATTGGCATAATACATCACAATGGTAAAATGTCTACTATGTCAAATTTTAACTGATTTAAAAAAAATAAGCACTGACTCATAGCTATTCTACCTATTTAATTTCATTCTACTATATATAAAAACATTGATTTAATCAGCTGTAAATCACTAAAATGTCCAAAACTTCGATAAATTTCAACCGATTTGAAAAAAATGACACAGTTAGCTCATATCAATTCTGGATGTCTATCTATTTTATTTTTACTATATAACAAAAAAGAAAAAAAACTACTTACAAAAAGGTAACATAAAAGTTTTGGCTTATATTGGTGAGTCATCCAATCAAGTTTGATTGTCATAAGTTGTAAACATCAAAAGTTATAAACTAAAAATACAAATGACGTCACGAATGACATTATTTTCGTTCAAAATTGAAATAGCGGTGTAAAAACAATGTTTGTCAACTTTGGTTGTCATAGCTAGGTTACTATCCTAAAAAGATATACCCAATGGAAAGATTTTTTCATATTAATGATGCGGATCGTAAAAAAGGAAACGCCAAAGGTCAATAGAAGGGGTCGAATCTACCCTTCTGTACTAATTATAATAACGACGAATTAACCTATATAGTTTTAATAGTGCACTTTAACGAGCTGCAATGTATTTGTGTAATTAGTAAAATATTTAACCATGCTAACAAAGGGTCCCTTTTCTCCATAGAAAACCATACTTTGAATAAGTAATAGTTCAGTTTTGTGAAAAATTACAACCTACTTACAATATGAAAAGGACACTCTATCGCTGACTATACAAGAAGTGGAATCTGATTTATGATTAAAATAAGTACGAACTGATATGTATAACATTTTGAGCAAGAACCAATCGTTAGATGAATAGGCATGCGAAACATTTATTTTATAACTGTGTCAGTTGTACCGGTAGTAAACCCATCTTAGATACTTATATAATAATAGGACTGATAAGGTCATTTTGATAATTATTGCAATAACACCCCTTTATGTAAAACACGAGTATAGATAACAAGTGGCAGAGAATAGGATTGTGGAGAATGCTCACTAAACATTATTAAAATAATGGAGTGGATGTCAAGACTTATCGAACATGATTTTTCTATATTTAAAAAAGAAAAGAATTAAAGGTATTTTATTTCATTATATTTTTATTATGCCAAACCTCTAAAACCTTCCAAATATAATAAATAAAATATAATTGATGTAAAAAAAGTTTACTCTTACTATACACATCATTAATAGGAAAACAATATATTTGCACCAGCTCTAAAATAATATTACTCGTAAATATGAAAAATGATCGACTTACAATGAAGAAAATAATTTGAACTATAATTAGTAGTTGCTGATCATATAAATAAGATTATATTTAGAATAATAACAATTTAGCAATCTTTAAAAAATTAATTATTTAGTTGAATAAAAATCATTATAAATACCATGATAAATAAACATGAAAACAATGAGCACCAAATAAACAATACCTTCCTTTTGATAACAATATCGATATCAAACAAAATGTAACAAAATCTGTACATGATTTTATACAACAATTAAAAAATACTCACATTACACTTTTTTTACACAATATTTACACTAAAAATATTAAAACAAGGAAGGAACCTAATCAAATGTTTTAATATTATCAATGATATAGAATAATGATACTCGATGTTTGTGTAGTGTATACCAAAAGCAATGACATTCATAAAATTACAACGTAAAAATAATTTATTATATGCTGATATTGGTCTCAGTGTTATGAAACTCCAAAAAACAGTTATATAAAACAGCTTTAAGCGTGACTAACATTTTGAAATAGATATAAATTATATAAATAAGATAAACGATATCTCATTCAATAAAAATTAGAATACTCTAAATAGAAAATATAAAAATTTATGAAAATAAAAATCAACATATTTTCTTATTTACAAAATAAAATTGTTTGTCTGTGTAACATATTAGATAACATGGTATGCATATACAGGTTTAAAATATAAAATTGCTGATATTTTGAAATTCTAGTAATTACCCGGTCTGCCAATCAAATTGTCAAAAATATTCGATATCAAATGGTGCACCTAATTTATGACTTTGTAAACAAAATAAATGTTTTTATCACAGGAAAACAAACACACCATTTATTAAATATAAATAAACATCGCCAAATCTCAGAAGGCTTATATTGTGAGCAACAAGGAAATATTCGATATGTTTAGCCAATGACAGAATAATTAAGTCCCAAAGTTTTGGTCGACAAAGACAACATCCCACTCGGAGGTATTAAGGTCAGTTTCCACCGAGCGTGCATTTGTGGCTGATGAGCCCGAATTAGTGCTGTCGTCAAAGCGATTTTCGTCGGCCTCAGTTGCTATGTCAACTGAGTCTCGACTGTCGAGGCTGTTTGCTGCTGCTGGTTCTACAGCTGGTCTCACCGAGCGGACGGACATTGGGCTGGGGGGATGTGGCGGTGAGTCGAGAGGTGCCGGGGGTAGGGGGCTGGCACCGGAGGCTTTCAGTGCACTGAGGGCGTTGGAGGGTGGATACGTACGAAGATAAGAAAACTAACGTATATGAAATTACGCTATATAATATATATACCATATTAATATAATTCAAAATTTGTTTTAAAACATTTAACTGAAAAATGATATGTTACATACCGAGTGTCAGAAGACAAATAGTTGCATAAGAGAATTAAAAAATATATTTTGCTAAAGATTTATGTAGCAGTTAATTATTTAATAGCTTTTTTGAAATAATTTAAATATAATTATTGAAACAAAACACATTGTGTTGAGTATGATATCTAGTACAAACGCAGCAAATTAAAGTCCTAAACCTCGTCCATTTGAATTTTTAATGTATAAAAAAGTCTAAAGAAGTCATTTTCTTATTGGATATGCTTGAACTGTAAAAATGTTAGTCCTAGATTATCATCTTATGTACCGTCAAATGTTCACTAAAATGTATCGTAGCTATATGATGAGATTACACTGATTACATAGTCAACGGACGGCGGTATATCAGTGTCTATAGTGCGTGTGATGAAAAAACAAATGTTTTCGAGTGAGCATGCTGTTAAAACATACAACTGACCAGTATTTTAACAGCAATTTCTCTCTATGTTGTACAAAATAATGTAACAACAGTTTTTACCGAAATAACTGCTATACATTTTGCTTTTTCGGATTAATCATAGCAGAGGACAGATTACAGCAGATAACCTAGACTATACCTACAAAAACACCCAACCCCACCCTGACCAAACTAACCTCTTGATGATGTTAGCGACCTGATCATTGGCGGCCACATGTCCGGGTGTCATGTACTGCTTGTTTCTGACGTTGGGATGTGCCCCCTGCCAGAGCAGGAACCGAGTCACTGTCGCGTGGCCAAACCGGGCTGCCTCGTGGAGGGGGGTATTCCCCTTGTTGTTGCGGGCGTCCACGTTGGCTCCGTGCTGCCCAGCAAAGGCACAAGTGCAGCAAGCTATTCAATCAATTGTCTAAACATCATAATACTATAATCTAATACGAAACTATTTATATTGCTATGTGACTAAGCATAGGGAAGGCATAGTTCCAAGTAGCCATCGAATATAGAAGATTCATTTTCGCATTAGTAAGTGGCTAATATATTTAATTAATACCAATTTAGAAAACGTAGCAATATAAAAGAAAAGTAAGGTAACCCAGCTGCAGAAAATTAAAAAAGTTTATCAATAAAAACAATATTATAAATGAAATGGCAACAAAAATAAAAGTTAAGACTTAAAATTTCGATAGCTTACAATGGTAATCTAACGTACCACTGATGTTCTTTAGAACTGCAGTTAGCAAGAAATGAACGGCTATTTTGTCTAGTGAAATATTGTCCATAGACATCTGTAGCAATATATTACCTGTAGATAACGTTAGGGCCTATGTAATACGTTATGTAATTTTAAATAATATTTTTACATTCGTTAGGCCTAGGTATTAAGTTATGTAATTTTAAATAATATTTTTACATTCGAAAAACCGCTGTATTAAAATCTGATTTAGAGAATAAACATGTCTATAAATGTTTCAAGTGACTTATAAAAACAAACGCGTTGAAAAAACATATTAATTCTTTATGAGACTATGGATAATTTTTTTAACAAAAACCCTCTTTTTAATTTCAATTATTTTTATTTATGATCGAGTCTGTTTGTTGGTCGAATATGAAATTGGTACCTGGAGTAAGCAAGTGACTAGTTGACTGTGTCCCTTATGTGATGCATAGTGGAGCGCTGTGTTCCCCTGTTTATCTTTGCAGTGGATGTCTGCGCCCGACTTGAGCAGAAGTAGGAGCACCTAAATGTTACCACAAACAGGACCAATTATTGCAACTTAGTGATAGAGGAAAATTTGAACAATATAAAAACAGAAACAAAGTTCATGTTATAAAGACAGGGTTTATCAATAAACCTAAATACTATTAAATAATATTAAAAAGGTCAACAAAAATGGCACGATGACTTTAAATTGTGACAAAATTTCACATTAAAACAGGTGATCATCATTAAACATTAAATGTTACATAGAATAATATATTAAAACATAAACAAAAAATATAGTAACACATTATTCATAATATACAAATTATGTTATATGTACATAAGTTTTACAAGTTTAATGTGACTTAAAAAACCTCTTCGATTGAAGTCAGCAACACAGATACGGTTGAAATTAGACATAAATGTACAAGAAAAAATACAGACAAAAATAATCAATTTCACATTTTCTGCCAAATATCATTTGAAGGAATTATAATTTCAAAGCTAAGTATATCTATAACATAATATTAATATTACTCCGGTGACAATACAATACAAATACCAGAAAAACGTACCCTGAAATAGTTAATGTATGAGCCCAGTACATTAAACCGGCCCGATAATCACAAACAAACACACACACACAAGTGACGCACCTCAAGGTGATCATAGAGTGCTGCAGAGAGGAGTGGTGCACAGCCCGCCTTGACCGTGATGAGACAGGGGTTGGCCCCCCGGCCGAGCAGAAACCTGGTGAGCAGCACGTGACCATAGCGGGCGGCGATGTGGAGGCAGGTGAGGCCGTCGGTGTCGCTGCTGTTGACTTGGAGCTCGCCATTGTGGGCCGCCATTGTTAGCTACAGGAAGGGTTTTCAGGTTGAAGGTATGTGAGCCGAGTTGTAGCCTACTATATTCTTTTATAGGACAGTTTAAAAGAGTTATTTTATAATATTAGCAAATCAACACGTTTAAAAATGCTGAATATTTGTTTTGATTGATTTTTAACAACAGTATTTGTATTTTTTTATGTAAAGGATTCCCATAGCTTTGACCTAAAAAATTACATAGGTTTTCCATACTAAAAATAGAGCACATATATAAAATCTAATTAAAATATTCTCATAGACGAACAAAAGTGAGCTCTTATACAGTATAATTTTAAATAAATTTTCAAAGTTATATTAACTAAAAATAAATTTAAAGGATTATCAATTTTCCATAGATGACACACAGTTTCTCATATTGAATAGATTTTCCTATATATAGAATTTAATTATCATAATTCCATAGCTTTTACTGAATTTCATAGGGTGGGAACCCTGTATTTTTTAATTATTTCAAATATTGAAGAGTCAGTACTTAGTAAAGACCTTATACCGTCTACCCTTATGACTCAGAACAACTGAATAAGGATTATAGTCTGAGTACAGTATAGTACAGTATAGTATAGTATTATAGTATATTATAGTACATAAGTATACATATAGTATATTATATATTATTATAGTATAGTACTATAGTATAGTATAGTACAGTACAGTATAGTCTTAGACCTACCCTTAAAACATTATTCTTACATTTTCCAAAAATAATATAAAGCAAGAAAACTGTGAACACTGCAGTCTGTGATTCAATAAAAACTATCGCACCTTCTGAATCGGCAAACACCGCTCGCACTGACAGAGAGGATGACAGAGTTCGATGGAAGTATCGACCGCTGTTGAATCGATATCCTCATCATCTTCTGGACTTTCTGCACCCAGGTGGAAGCGTACCTGAAGACTCAGGAGAAAACAGAATGATGAACAAAACAATAATGTGTGGAAAGTGTGTCTGTGACTCACAACTGCTTTACACGAAATATTGTTCTACTTTTCATGGGTTTAGTAAAAACAGATTTGGATAGAAAAATAGTATTTGCTGACAGTTTCAAACTTGTCAGTATCATTTACTGTTATTTTAACAAATAAATTTAGGAATAATGTTCAAAATAAAATGCGCTACAATTTGTACATAAGTATACAACTACTCTCATAATATCAAAGTAAACGCACACATTATTAATAAATTGTATTGATATACTGTGAATCGATTTTAGAATTTAATTAACTGGTTATATTACCTAGAGAATGATATATAATAAATATTACTATTACATAATATGCTTTCCATGTTTTTACAAATTATATCATAGTATTCGTATCTTAGTACTAAATCAAAGTAATATGTCTATCCTATTACTCAAAAACAGTCACAGAAACAATATATAACGATAATTAATTAAATTAATTTAAAATAGTAGGTCACCAAATGAAACAACGACTAATAGTGATAGTCAGTATCAACTATAATAAAATAAAATTTGCGAAAAAATTCAATATTAACAATACACAAATTCATTATATTTTTCTTTTGTAAAAAAGATATAAAAGAAACAAATCAATTAGAAATCCAAATGGGTATAATTTAAGGATAATATTTTTAAAGAATTCCACATTTAAAATACAGATTAAGTATAAGAGTATAAATTGCTAACGTCGTTGATTACAACGTAATTTATATACACTAAAATAAGAAAAAATATTAATTTTATCCTAATTACAATTTTGAGTATATTATAAGTAATAAAAAAGCATCTTGGGCTGCTGTGACCTAATGTTTAATATACGTATAATAATAATTCACAATTTTCGATGACACAAACACCGGTTCTCACCATTTGCAGGTCTCCATCGGCAGCAGCCTTCAACATCTTGTTCAACTTCTTCTGTATGGGATCCTGGAGCAGGGAGCGCTTCTGCTGCGATCTGCTCGATTCCACCAGGATGTAGGCATTCTCGGCCAGATCTCCGCCCGTTAGATCCACCAGTGTCGAGATGAGTTTGGGTGGAGAACTCGCGTTCTGGTGTTGCTGTTGGCCCGAGTCTGGTCCGATGCCGGCACCAGATCTGCTTACCTTGGAAGTGGACGATGTGGAAGCAAGATAAGTGTCTTCGTTGAAAGTGGAATAGAATTCGGTGAAAAAATTCAGAAAAAACGATGCATTTAAATGTATATTAACACTAAATTGCAAACGAACTTGAGTTTAAGAGGTTCTAAGCACGGCAATAAATTACTACTTTTAAAGTAGTATATGATTAGTAAATATAACAAACTGTTACATTTTAAAGAAGCTAACACATTATCTGTGAAGCAAAATAGAAATTGAATGCAAATGATTGGGGAAATATATACATTTTTCACTCATTATAATTTTTATCAAACATTGAATTAAAAAAGAATAAAAATGACAACTAAACTGGCCTAAATATAATTAAATTCTCATCTATATTATTTTCTGATCGTAGAAGACGTAGTTATTATTTTGAGAGAATTTTAGTTGACAGCTCTCTTCAGTTTATAAACAATATATATTCATCAGAATCCTATAGTGTTAAAAGAGTAGCAAAAACTAGCATTATCCAGAATTTAAATACCCTTAAATGCCATTATAGAAGTTTCAGGGTTCCTCCGATGAAATTGCAGGACTTAAATATAATATGTTTTGCCTAATATGATCAACTATCAAGGCATACACATCGTCGGGTACATAACATACTGACATAAGTCGATTTTTATCAATGTTCAGGAGAGACGTTTTAAGATTGGAACCATTTTCGAAATCTTACATTATGCTCGCAAAAAAATATAATCGAACCACAATGTTTCAGTATATAAAAAACATATTTATCTAATAAAATATATTATAATTTTTGTTTCTTGATAATCGTAGTTGTTTCTATGGGGCTCTAAAGTACTTGCGTCACTATGCTATGTAATAATTTAACCATTTTTTGACTTACGTCACACATGCGTCACTATGTTATGTATTTATTTTGTAAAAAAATGACTTGCGTCAATTTTAAATTTTGTATGAAAGTTATTAGCTTGCTTATGCCTTAATAAAAACAATTGAAAAACACAATTGTAACAATATATAATGTATTACATGTTTAAATAAACAAAATGACATAGTGATACCAATATAATGAGGACAACTGTTACAGGTAGAATTAAAAAAGTCAGGATAAAATGTTCATAACAGTACGTATTAGTGTAAGACACAATAATAATTAGATAGTTCACGTTTAAAAGTGAGGAAGGTTCTTGTAGAAGTCTTTGTGACTCTGTTTTTGTACAACAGCAGCTGGACCATTACAAAGAGAAACAATGTCAGCATATTTTGCAGCTGACAGCTTTGGAGATTCTTTGTAAAGGCGCTGTAGTT
>JAUZND010069524.1:0-17203 GCA_034780555.1 Coelogynopora nodosa | reverse complement strand
CTCAAACTTTTCACCACAATACTCCAACAGAAGACGAATTGGTTGGCCAAGCTAAATATGCACAAATAGATGAGAATTTGTGATTAAACAGTTGTATACTATTAATGAAAACTAAATTTATTGTTAGAAATGTACAATGGTATATAAGCTAGATGATTTTACTGAGTCAAACTAAAAAATAAAGAATAAATGTTACTAATAAACACTACATTAAATTGGCTTAGGTTAATATATGTTCCTAATATAATTAAAAGTAAAATTATTAATATATATTATATAAAAAGTATATTCAATTTTTATACAGAAATCAATCATATAAAAATATTTAAAACAAAAAAATGTAATTTAGGCACAGGTACTGTTATATACTAATATTAAATCCAGTAAAACTTAATTTATAAGTTAATAACTTAATTATATATTTTTTTACAATAGTTCTCAATACTTAATTAAATAAAAAAGTTTCTCACTTTATTCACAATATCTAATTAAATAAGTCAGATTTTATTTAATTAAAAGATTTAAATACATTGTAATTGACAAATAAATTTCCTTCTTACTTAGTTTTCTCAATTTTTTTGGTCAGAAATAGACAGAAAATAACAATATTTTATAAACAACATTATTTATTTAGTATTACATAACTAAATAATCATAACTTATTAAAAATATATATATCACAGGTAATTAGATAAATTTTAAGTATTATAAATTTTATATATTATATAACTATTAATAGATATTTTGACACAGCAATTTCAATAATATTGGTTCTGTACAATACTTGCAGTTAAGTCAAAATAGGTATATATGCAACAATTTTTTTTTTATACTAACACTATAAATATTATAAAATATATGAGCTTGATCATAATATTAAAAATAGATTTATTTTATATAAAAATTAATCAATATTTATTTCAAAATTTGAAAACATGACCATTACTGAGAATTATCCATATGTTTTACATCAATTTATCTGCATATATGACACAGAAAAATTAACTGTTTGCAGTGTAACAATAATGTAATGTCATTATTAGTCAACTAATTTCTAAATATTATATTAAAAGAAAAGGACAAATGAATAGTATAACAATATAGTATGAAATAAGAGGGTATAATCATATTTAATTATTTTAAAATAGTAAAATAATATTATATATATAATTTGATTTTAAAAATTAATGGTTAATCATGGTCAACTTTAACTATATATATTCATGGGACATAATATTTGGGAATTAAAGTTACTTTCATAATTTATTTAAGCTTATACAATAGTATAGTATTCTGTATAAAACAAACATAAGGTAACTATTATAGTAAACAGAAATTATAAATAGTATAACACTATACTTACAGTATTAATTTAGTATTATGTTAAATAATTTTATTTATTAAATTCAAGTATAAATAAAATATTAAATTTAAAAAATTCATTAATGTAATTAAATTATAAATTGAAATACTTATAAGTTAAATGGTCCACTTCAACTTAAATTTAAAATATTATTTATAATGTTAATACTTCCAAGTAAAGTAAACAATAAAGAAAATCATTTATTTATAAAAAGTAGAATTATTAATAAAATTTATACTATTAATATATTATAATTGGAATATAGTCATAACTTTATAAAAATTAAAATACTACAGTTAATTAAATAAATTTTATATAATGTATCTTAAATTTTACTGAGTAAATAACAAATTAAACTTAATGTCCATATTAATTTCCTGATTTATTTTCCGATTCATCTAATTAATCACAATACCTACTGAGACATATTTATGTATAAAAATGAAGCAAGGCCAAGAGAAATGTTATTATATATTTTTTTGCTAGACTCAAAATGTTGCTTTTTTCACCAAGAGCAAGTTATGACATCATCAACATTTAGATAGTTATATAATAGTATTACTCAAGCTTTAATTTTATGTATTATAGTATATCTCTGTAGGTGTTGAGGTTCAGTCTCTAGATGAATCTGGAAATGGATACATTTATATGGTAAATTGCCTATCTAAATCTTGATGAAAAAAACAAAATTTTGAGATAGAGAAAAATAGACCAAAATTTGGACTATGAAGTGTGGGGAATATAGTCAAAGATATATTTATCAACAGTGTATCATCAGCCTTAGCCATCTAAAGCAGTCCATATTTGAAGTTTTTATTTTAATACTTTTGATGAACTATGTCTATATGAAGGCCTATGTCAGGATATTTGTGACTCACTCTGAAGAAGAATTCAGGTATGTATAAGTAAATATGGTAAATAATTTTAACATAAAAGACAGTAAAAATTGTTTTGCAAATTATTTTGTAGGTAATATTTTATTCTTAATCTTGTATTACTATAATGACTATAAGTATAATGCTCATTATAATTTGATAATCATGCCTTAATAATCAATAACTATGTTTTTATATACAGGGTGGTCACAAAGTCACTGCCCCTAATTTAAAAAGTAAAAACAACATGATACATAACAACATTAATATCATAGTTATTGATTATTGAGACATGAATCATGATTATCAAACAATGAACATATATAGCCTATATATAGGCATACAAGATATTACCTACAAAATAATTTACAAACAAATGTTTAGGGTCTTTTGTATTCAAATTGTTTACCATCTTCACTTATATATGCCTGTTTTCTTCCACAGAGCGAGTCACAAATATCCTGACACATGTGTCACGAGGTCCTGCAGCGCAGGCAAGGCCCTCATCAAAAGTATTGAAAACTTCGGATAAATAAGAAAATAAAAACAAAAATAACTAAATAATATTTAAATATGTTGAGAAATAATAACAAATGATTTCCAAACATTTTACTGTTTACATACCCCGCGAATCTTCCAATAACCGAGAACAGCAGGCATAGTAAACTTAAAAATCTAAAAACTGTTTCAAACAATAAATATATTCCCGCTATTGGTTTTTATGATATAAACAACCTCAATTTAATCAGCATAATTAAATTAATTCATAAATTAATTTAAATTTATAAATTTAATTCTAAAATTTAAATTTAAATTCATAAATTTAAATTAAATTTAATTAAATTAAATCATAAATAATATATATGATAGCCTTTCAGAAGTAAAATCATTGGGTCTGAAGATGACTATGTATATTATTCTGAAAGGGTCGACTCTCGCGTAAACAAAACAGGTATTTCAAATTGGCATAGGAAGAGAAATAAGGGAATTAAGATAATCAGATAACACCAATTATATGTGTGCGTTCCGTGTAACCTAATGTGAAATTATGCATAACTGATCAATGTGGTATACAATATTAGAAGTCGTTTTAGTTAACTAGTGCAGATATCATTTAAGCCAGGATAAATGTCACATTTATAATTTGAACATAATATTTATTATATTTGTGTGTTTTAGTTGACATTTATCACGTACGTACACAAATATATAAAATTATAATATTTTTTACTGTATTTTTTTCTCTATGGCCGCACGGATATCTTGGTTGAATGTGGATTATAAAGTTAGAATATTTTCCATTGCATTTTTTTAATTTTAACAGAGCTGGGAACTTCAAATCGGCTTTGTGGTGGGCTAAATAAACTACTTTCTCAGACAACATAAAATATCTTTACTGGATCAATGTCCATATATGAACGGACGTCCACATGTCTAAATATCTAGATCACCACTTCAGGTCCACAGGACCTAATATACAGAGTTTTTGATGTTTACTGCAGAACTTAATATCACAACCCCCTTTTACGTCTACAAGACATAATTTCTAGATCCCTTGAAGCGATCAAGTCCACAAAATATAATAATATCATGAAAATATTATCATGATACTTAATTATGATATCATCTTTACTTAAGTACTCCAATTAAAAAAGTGCCCTGACATTTTAAGCGACTTATTACGTTTTGTAAGAATTATGATTCATTGGGCATGGTATGCTGAATGGGAGATCACACAATTATACCAATGGCAGCCATAATATTCCTCTGGAAAACACGACTGAAGCTTATGAAAGCGCAGTCTTTTTTTAAATCAGGCTCTATATTTTAAGAGCTCGACCAATTTCTTGCAGGCAGAGACTGCAACAGAAAATTTTCCAGACATTTTATTTTAGATTATGTGCACTCCAGATAACCCATTGTAAGATAAATTTGTTTACGGCACAATTACTATATGTTTTAAAAAATTCATATATATGTACAATATACTGCTTGATTGGTATTCTTTTGAGGATTTAATACTGTTCACCGGAAAAGTGTTCTGCATTTCATATTGGGACAGGTTTGGTGATCTATTAACTATCTAAGTTTAATTTTTTATTGTTAACTGTGACTGTAGGTATTTTGCTGGAAATTGTACAGCTATTCTAATATAGGTTTTCTAATTTTTGTACCAGAATTGACTGCATTATAGTCTGTTCGAGATTCACCATTGGTTTTGGACCTTTTTTTTACTATAATTGATTAGACTTATATTTTGCTACGGATATAACGCTATATGTTTTACAATATAAAATTTAATGAATTTTTTCATATTGGTTATAATAATTAATGTATTTTAAAGTTTTGTAATTTTATTTACAGATAAGTACAAGAATATTATATTCGCGAATTTAAATCTTATTAATAATACAATTATTAGATATACAAACATTGATATATCATGCAGTTAGTACAACATTCAACATATTATAAATATTCTCATTGTATTTTATGGCTTATACGGAAAACGGTTCATTTCTATCTATATTTCGTGCATATATATGTATATAAAAATTGATTGTAATAGGTCCTGCTTTCGTTTAACCCTATTTTTTACTAGATATGTGTCAGCTTTACAGCGAGATCATGTGTTGTTACAATTATGTTATTAATTGATATATATCTAATATAATATAATAATTTGGCTATTTTTATATCATGCAAGACATTTAGAAATAGAAGAGTTAAAATTATAATATGGCGCTTAATTTGGGCATGTTGATATTATCAAATTACACTGCGTATATATTTTTAGTCTTGTACACAATGTGCAATTTTGATTTGTCGATTATTTTTAGTTTTTAATAAGTATATATTCTTTGGATATGAGTAAAATTTGTTGTACAAAAGCAGTATGTTTAAATATATTTTATTAATTTTTTTCAATAATATTAAAATATATATATATTTATGGTAATGATATAATATAATATTAAATAATTTTTAAAAAATGTTTTCTAATATTTAATTTTTAATAAGTAATTTAATATAATTTAAATGTTACATATTTAAAAAATGTCTCTACAACTATTATAAATAAAGTTACTTTAATTTGTTTGAAAAAAATTAATTTAAAATAAAATTAGTCTATGTGGTTTTACATGAATAGAAGTCAAGATAACATAATAATAAATAAATTGAATTTTATGATAATTATGTAATTTCTTAAATAATTTAGTTTTAAACGCTTTTTATATAAACAAGGCATTGGATTCAATTTTGTTGGAGTTTGCAAGTAGTATGTTACTGTTGTCATATAGCGCCAATCGAAGTGGATATTCAACCGAAACAAATCGGATATATAGCCTGCTGACTTTATTTTAAACCGAAATTTGTCGGATAAATACCCCCTGCGATTACCAATATATGTTCTTAATAAACAATATCATATCACGGCTATGAAACAGCAGTCATTGCATTTTTTAAATAACATTAAAAATATATATGTCTTACTCTAATGACATAAATATATAATATAAAATTATATACAAATATATCATTTTTAGGAAATAATGTTATATGTTATTGTTACACATTTAAAACAGTTCTCTAAAACTATAATAAAAAAGTCAATTCAATCAGGGTGCCCAATTCAAATTGTCTGGAATTTATGGAATTTTGCAATTGTTCTGGAATTGACTTGTGCAGTTACGAACATGCAATATGCCTATAGGCTATATACAGAATTACAGTTTATAAAATTATGGTATTACTATCAGGTCAAAATGTATAACCCAAGTTAAAAGGTACCCAGGTCAAAACATTTACTTTGTCTTTAATTATGGGCAGGAATGATTCTAAATGTTAATTTTATTTACAAAAATAATTTAGATAAAACTAATTCAAAGTCATTGGCATGATGTCATATTAAAGACATGTACAGACTAATATGTTGATATAAAATAAATTAATACTAATATTATGTCTCTTACATGCATCATTTTAGAAATTCATTTTTATTTGCACTATTAAATTATAATTTTATTTATTTTACAACAAAAATGAATAGTCATTTTAACCTACAACTATAATATATAAATGCAGATATATTTTGACCTGTGTCATAGATTTTGAGTATAAGGTATACAACTTCAATTTAGCAATTATCTAGCAATTAACTTTGCCTTTGGCCAAATAATTAAGTAAGGCTTACTTCTTTGGCCATTGGCATTGTCAATGTTTTATGCCATAGCATGCCATTAGGGACTAGTTTATTTTTTAAAAGTATTTTTTCTAGCTGTGAATGCAGCTGGAATAAAATACTGGTAAATATTCTATTTTACTATCCAAACAGACAATTAAAAAATTATTTCTAACAATTATTAGTATATTATTAATAATATTAATAATATACTTATAATTGTTAAAAATAATTTTTGTAATTGCCAATATATATTAATAATAAAATTTAAAATAATGTCTCACATTAAAACAATATAAACAGGATAAATAATTAAAAAAACATATGACTAAATAAAAATATCAGTTGAATTTTGTTTGTTTCAGTTATATAACCACTGCATAATAATGAATGAAATAAATTTGATCATAATTATTGCATTTCTTAAATATTTTGGTCTTAAATGTTAGTAGTATGTTTCCATTATTATGTATTACTGCACTATATGTTCTTAATAAACAACATCATTATCATGGTTCTAAAAGTGTCATTATCTATCATAATTTCTCTATAAAGTTAGTTTTTAAATTAGGCAAAAAAATAGTTCATGATGGCACTAATAATTCAAATTGGGTATTATTGCAATTATACATACATGATGTCTATATCATTAATGTTACTTAATTTTTATACATTTAAAAGTTATATGTATACTAATGTGCACTCCTGTCCTAAAATATGTTGTAGGAGTTCAATAGAATATGAAAACCACTTTTTTTAATTTATAAAAAAATATAGTTTAGTTTTTTGATGTTAATGACATATTTCTTTTTATTTTATTACTATGTCCATAACATAAAATTAATATTAAAAAAAAAATATATATAATATGTTTAAATAAATTTAACATTATATACAATAATATATAATATAAATTTAAGCTTTTAATTGTAAAGTAAAAAGAATATTATATAAAAAAATTATAAATGGAAAAATATTGTATAATTCAAAAATATATTTTTAAAAATTATTAATGTATAAATAAGTATTATAATCAACAATTTATAGACATAATGAAAACATTAACACTTCTTAAAATATAATAAACCAGAATAAGTTATAGAAAAAACCTGATATAAATTCCATAAAGATTAATACTAATACCAATACTGATAGGTATTATAATTAAATAATGTAGAATCAAAGTTAGTTAAACTTAAGTTAAAGTGAAATAGAGTATAACTTACTCTGAATTGGTTATAAATTTAAAAAAATGAAATTAGAGTTAGTTATATCTTAATAGAAGAAAGCAGAATTAAAAAACAAAAAAGGCATCAAGCCTTATATAACATTAATATTTAAAAGTATTTTTATAAATTAATAAAATATAATTATTATTTATTGTAGTCTATAAACAGTAGAGATATAATTATATATTTATATATGTAATTTTTACAAAATATCTAATGTAACAATATTTTATAATGCAATTTAATTATCAATATAATTTTAACCAAGTAAATAATAATAAATTATCACATTCAGATTCTATTCAATGCAACACCACCACAAAACAGATCAGAAAAAGAAATTAACCAGAAATTATTATGTTAATTAATTAATTCACATAACCAAATAATATTGATGACCTAATTATGTAACAGCATTTCTCAAAACAAAGCAAATGCATTACAAAAATGTTTATTGCATGAGTGATAATAATATATCATGGGCCTCTGTAACATTTTTAGTCACTACATCTCTTTTTTAATTATAATAATCAGTTATTATTGTATAAATTAAATGTATATTATTATAATTTTGTCTGTCCCTAGTTATGATTTTACTTTTGTAAAATCAGATTTTGTAGTTTTTTTAAATGTCTGTTTTTGAATTTTCATCTCATTATTACAGGACTGTTTAATATAGAGTATAAGATATATCTAAACATTTTAGAAACTAATATTTATAGCTAAATAGAATTACATTATTTTTGTTATACCATTCTGTGTATTCAAATTAATTGTTTTTTCTATATATAATGTTGATAATAATATCAAATTGTATTTCTTTTTGACAGTCACTTTGAGATTTGATTTATTATATTTGATTTTGTTTGCAGATGTATTGAGGTCATGGTGGAATGATTGACATTGAATTAACAATGAATTTTTTAAAATAATTAGTTCTCCTATCATACATTATACCTACATTTCCATTATAATACTGTAGCACTACATCTTTCTTTAGTTATCCATATATATATATTCAGATATACATACATACTATGTATTAACATTTGTTCAGAAAAACATAATCCATTAAGTATATTTTAGTATTCTGTTTATTTTTTTATTGTTTTAAAATTAAGATTATTATTTTTTCATTTCTTTTTGAAATATTAATGTTTTTATACTATATTGTTATTCATATTTTTCACTGAATAATTTCTTTCAAAAGAAACTAAATAAAAGCTGCTAATTTGAACATGTTGGTTGACATTATCTATTTATATGCATTATCTATGTATATTATTTTGTTAAATTGTTTTCTTTCATTTAGGTATAATGGCTGAAGTTGCTGAACCCATTCCATGGATGCAATATGAAGGACCAAAGGATGGTGTAGAATATCCTGTAAAAGTTAATTATTGTGGAGGTAAGAATATATGATCTGCACTAACCTCTGTTGCACTAAGGTAAAATTCTGTATATAGCTGCATTTTTGTCAAAATTGAGTTAGATGCAGATTCTAGATCTTTAAAGTGTCAAGTCTTTTTTTTTAATATATAAAATAAATTTTGATCATATTTGGTGACTTAAATAGATTTTTATCTTGCCATATATGCTTATGACTCATAGAAAGCCAAACACAAACATCCATTTTCCTTAAATTTGAAATAGGTCGATACATCATTTTACATTATCCTAACTGGATAATATTCTAAATTATTTATATATCTTTTTAAATTAGGTTTACTATAAGTTTACCTCTACTTTTATATATATTTTATTGGTTTTTTAGTACAATTTGACAAATTACATTTTTCAATATTTTAATTATTTTTACAAAAAATGGTGTTATTTAATATTATTTATTTACTTAATAATATAATTGTTTAGATTTTTTTAGTTATCTGTAATAAAACCACAGAAATATAACTATTTATATATATAAAGTCCATGAGCAGGGGAGATTTATAAAAATTAGTCTTTAGAAATGTATATCTATTATACACTACGTATATTTCAGACTTGCCAAGTGTCCAATTTTATCAGGACAGTCCCAATATTTGATGCAATTTTTACTGATCCAAAATTATAGAAAAAGTCCATTTTCATGCTGTAAAATTCTGTGCTTTGCACAGATGCATTTTATACAGTTCTTATATAAAGCAATTCCATGCCTCGCCTATACATACATGCTTATACAATGAAATGTCCAAATTTTGTTTATCAAAAGGTTGGCACATCTGATAATTGTGTGATTTTATTATAGCAAATATATATATATTTTAATTAAGTAAATATATACATTATTTAAGATGAATACATTTATGTAAATCTATGTATAACTTTATAAATATAATAAAATATGTAATTATTCAAATTGTAATAAATAACCTAAATACATATTTTTTCAATTAGTCATGAAAATAATCAGTTATTTTAATTATTTACAACTATAAGTTAAATATTTATCATTAATGTCCAAGTGATTATGTTCACCATTTGTATTAGATGCATAATACTTACCACTAGGCCTATGTTATTAATAACAAATTAAATTCTGTTAATGTTATTTTTTATCTGCAGTGCAATTTTCATTAGATTGACATAAATGAAATTTTGTCATGTAGCTTTTTATGTAATATTTTTATAATTAAACACCTTTAAAAACGGTTACAATTTATGCCATAAATGCATCAATTATACCATCTGTATTATTTGTCAATTCACATCATTTAAAACATACATATATGTAAATAGTTTCTCTCACTTTAGAATGTAATTTACTTTTGCAGTATCAAGGGTTTTGGAGGCTTATTTAACCAGAAGAGTTGGCGGTATCAGATTGCCTCATCAACATTAAGCTTAGGCATTTAAATATTTTCCTTCAATATTGTTGTTTTTGTTATGGTTTTTCAAAACAATACTAACTATATGATTTGTTCCTCTATTGAAATGCTGTACTGTTAGATGTTTATGTTGTGCCTAAGATATGTTAATTACAATGCATTATTTATATAAAAAACATGAAATGAGTAATCATTTTAAAATTTATGTTGATCATTATGATGACATCATAATTGTTTTTAGTCTGCATAAAACAATTATGTAGCAGAAAGTATGTAAAAATGTAATGGATAAATGAAAAAAATCTGTAATTCTCTATGATAAAAACTATTTTAAGAATGTCTATAAAAAGTGTATTTTTAGCGCATTTTGAGTAGTATAGAGCATTAATAGATTCTCGACTCTTCATATTCTAGATTCGTCATATATAAAATCGAATATATGCATTAAGAATTAGACAGGGTGCTGAACATTGTGGAACTCCATTATGTTCTTAGTAGATTTTGGAGGATAATATTGTACATACAATGTATTTTAAAATAATGTTATGTATAATAGATTTGATATTCTTATGAATGATGAATTATAAACAAACTTTTTTCAATGACACTAAGTCAATTTTAATCAAAGTTATGTAGAAACTACCCTTAATATTAATTATGGAATGCCTGTTACTATTATTCATTAACAATTATTGATTAACTCTCACTTGAAGCAATAGGGTGCATTAAACAAGAACCGGGTTGAATTTTATTAACAGTTAGATGAAATCTAGAGTGTTTTTGACACCAGAAACTTAATGACTTTAACTAGATTATACTTGTGATCGTGATTAAATTCCCAGCCTGTAAATATATTTATTTAAACATTTTATTATGTGTATAAGTTCTTTGGGGTGTCAAAAACAGACAAGTTGTCATCACGAACATAATATTTTTGTAGAAACTTGACAAGTTTAACATGGAATGGTATTATGTTGACTACTCTAAGTAATGTATTGCAATTCATAGATCAAGCTCATCCTATGGTTATATTTTTGTACCACAAATTCCATTTCATGGTTCAAATAAAGAATGTATAATTCTAGCAATATAATAATAATAAAAGGTGTACTGTCTGTTTTACTCCTACAATCCTGCCTCTTCAGAGTGTTTAATGCCTCTGGAGTACTGCGAATTCTCGGGTAATCCTGAAAAATGTCGACTCTGGCTTGAGAAACACCTTCCCGATGTGTTTGAACAGCTCATGTCGGGCGATTCACATGGTGAGATACGCCTTGTAGTTTTGGCTGACTCTTTTATCGGCCTTTCTTTTATTTTTTTGTCATGTAATAGCAAATATACTGCAAGGGTGTAATCTGGTTTGTAAGTAGAGATCATTTTAAAAAACGGCTCCTGAAATCGATGGAAATTTTGCCGAATTTTCAATCTATAATATACCGTTGTCTTTAGAATAAAGTTAAAAACTATAATTAATGTATCTAATTATAGCGAGCTAAGATTATTTCATTTTTTTAATACAAATATGAATTTCAATGGCGCTTTTTTATTCGCCAAAATTTTTTTAATATTTTTTAATTGTTTCAATCTTGAAATATACAAATATTAATGTTTAATGCAGAGAACTTGTATAATTTGTTAATAATAATCAATTTGTTTTTTTAAAAAAGAATTCAGATTTATACTGGTTTTTATTTTATATACATATTTTTTAACATTTCTTCGTATAAATTATTATAAACCGTTACTCGACACTGACCTGCCTATACATCAGTATATTACAAACAAATTAAAAAAAAATAAAAATTACATTGGAATTAAAACAAAATTGTCTTACCACCTTTGAATCAGAATTACCTATCTTTTACAAACCACATTACATCTCTTGAGAATCTTTGTCGATAGCATTCAAAATTTGAATTAAAATAATCTGCATTGTAGAGATATCGATTTATCCATTTATTGGCTTGCATTATTTAGATTTGTATGTTAACTATTTTAAAATTAAATTGAATAAGACTTCCCTCCCTCATAATATTTGTTGAAAAAAATAGTATCATACTACGAAACATATATTGAAAATATTGTTTACCCAGAAATTAATTTGCAGATAGATCTTTTTTTTACTGTGTCATGAAAAATATTAAAAAATCACCTTTCAATACAGTTGTTATTTTACCATAAACTAATTTTTAAAAATTGAAAAATTAGAACTACAGCCTTTTGTGAGAATAAAAAGAAAAAGGGAAATTTTCTCCCAAATTTAAAAAAATGGTGTCGTGCATTTTTAGTATTAAACGAATGCCATTAAAACCGAGGAAATGCCCAATATCAAACAGGGGCAAAAAATTTTGGAATTTGGTACTGATAGTTGAGCAGACACCCTGTTTATTGTATAAATCTGAACACAACGACACTAACTTCCCCTGGTTCCTTTCAAACAATATTAGAGGATAAAGAATTATAGCTCAAATAAATCTGCAATTTGGCAACATACCACTGTTTTGTCTATTATGTCAAAATATGATAAAGTGGCCGAAAACAGAATTGTCATGTCGTCTGGAATTTTGTGAAAATCCCGAGTGCAGCGCGCCTTTCACCATTAATTTAAAATGTAAAGAATATGTAGCAATCGTTCCATTGCGTTTTAAATTAGTGTATTTTATAAGCTTTTATGTACAATAGGACAAAATAAAAACGACATTTTGTCATCCTTTCCATGCTAATGTTTAATAACGCTATGAAAATAAGTAGAAATGTCCCTCTGGTTTAACAATCAATAAGATTGACCTAGCTTTTCGCGTTCTAATTCATCCTGTGTGGGTGAGTGATTCATCCGAGTAAGTAGTCATTCATCCCATGTGCTATGTGTTGGTTCCTCCGGCGTCAACAGATGGGATGGAAGAGGAGGGCAAGAAACGGCAGACCCGGGGCGGCAAGGGCCAGGTGAAGAAGAAGAAGGAGGTCGAGAAGAAGATCACCGTGTCGCGGGCCTCCCGGGGCAAGAAGAAGTTCGTCACCGTCATCACCGGCCTCTCCACCTACAGTGAGAACCACGGCACGGCACATGCCGGTGCTGGTGTGCGATGTGTAAACCGGCCCCGTTCCGTCTGAATGTTCCCATGATGGAACCTTGCTCTCTGAAATGCAATGTGTTAATTATTATTTAAGTTGTAATATATTATAGTTATATGATCGAAATCGTTTCCATTAAAAATTAATTAGAAAAATTAGCTGTAGTTATTAGAATGGATTAAAGAAATGAAGCGCAATAGACCTCATTTTGGGTTTAGTTTACATTAAATTCTGAACTATTTAAAAGTAGACCTGTGTGATAACTAGGAGCAGATTTTGGGAAGTTTAATTTATTAGTATGCGTAAGGATACGTTCGAAAATAATGAAATAAATTGCTTTATAATTCGGAACATAAAATCAACTAGGCCTGTCATCCGCTTACTAACTACTTTTAGTTATTATAAACCTCTAACTTTTCTTCTTGTTGGTATAGGTACTTCAAAATAAGATGTAAATTTTACGTTATTTTGTTTGGAATTTCACCTAATTGGTTTATTTTCCTATATGTCCGCTCTTGATATGGAGGTAATGTGTTCGGCTGGCGTATTACGTCAACTTTCTATTGTATACCAAAAATTCAGCAGAGATTAAATCTGGATTGGCTTATGAAGATTGCTGTCTCTCCTTCAAAAAGCTTAAATTTGGTTAATTTTTGTACCTTTTCCGTTTGATTTGTTTAAATTAAATGCTAGTGCAATAGACATGTCGAGGTCAATTCTGTTGTACAACATAACATATAGCAAAGTGAATATTCATCTCTAGAAATTAGAAATAATAATTAGCACTAGGAAGTAAAATAGACTTAAATTAGACTTTTTAATATTAAAAAAAAATACAATTAGACAATATTACGACAATAAAAGTAAAATTTTGTAACATTTATCTCTTGTTGTAATTATACCAACTCTGTAAATGGACAAAACAAAAGCGATACAACTCATGATAACGGTGTATAACTTATAAAGTGAAAGTTCGGCACAATTGTTCATACTATAGTATACATCGGTTACGTTCTGGTCATTCGGTTCAGGTATCGACCTGAAGACGGCCAGCAAGTTCTTCGGCCAAAAGTTTGCCACGGGATCCTCGGTGACGGGACACAATGATGAAATCGTGATCCAGGGCGACGTGAAAGATGACCTCTATTCCATCCTTTCGGAGAAGTGGCCAGAGGTATACTATGTTCGTTCCCCTGAGAGGTGTATTTTATTGGCAAGTAATTTCATGACCAACAATTTATTTGTGTGGTGTTTGTTTCGTTTAGAGTGCAGCTTTCTTTTGATACAGTATGTTATTTTCTAATCAGGGATAAATATTATATAAGAAGGGAAAATTGATGAGAGATAGAAAGAGATGGCAGCTCAATGCATACAACAATAGAAGTTTAACTGAGACAATTGAATCAATGAGTATAAAGTGACAGATTGTTCCTTTCGATAATTGGCTTTCACTGATGACGTCATCGCGCGTCTATCTACAAGTGGCTTTATTTTGATTAAAAGGTTATTGATGGTTATAAAATGTATTATTAATGTTTCATTAAATTCTATTCGATAAATATATAAATGTGATACAAATAACAATACTTTAATTTGCATGATGATTGCTTAAAGAAATATCTTTTAGACAAATCGGGGACACTTTATAATTTTATTGTAGTAAAGATGAAAGCGGAACAATTGCATGTTAAAATATATATTTAGTTCTAAGCTGATAATACTATGTAGGTCTACTTAACTTTCCTTTTTTTTCTTTTTCAGATCGACGAAGACTCTATAGATGATATTGGTGATGTAAAACGCGCTTAATGTCTGACTGTTCGGCCGATATAGTTCCTTTACCGCTCGTCGCCTTCTTTTTGCACTGTGCGATGCGGTTTTCTGCCACCCTTCCATGTCTTTGGTTGTACAGCGTAGGGCTTGTTCAGCACGCTCTATCTCTCTCTTCCTCTCTTTCTTGTCTGTCTTGATTGTACAGGTCATTGATACATAATCAAATATATACTTTGTGATATTTTGAGTCAAACTGATGTTGGTTTTTCCTTTCTTCCGATTTTTGTATATTACTATGTTAGAATAAATTTTCAATTTTGATAAGAATTTTTTACGACTAATGACTGTATAGGCTCGCTTTCAAAAAACAATTGGTCAAAATATCAATATTTTTTTACTTGTTAATTTAATTGAAAACGAAGCTAATTCCAGCTTAGTTTTTTCAATCAAGTAACAGCAATTTGTTTAGGAAGTAATATTGGTATTTAACTATCGTCAGGTAGATGTTAGACCATCTTGTTTATTATACGAAAAATTGTATTTGACCTCCCACCAAATAAATGCAGCGCTAAATGGATATTTGAAATATTTAACAAGAATCTATTTGCTTATATCAAATAATTTTTAAAATGTGTGATTTACGATAATTTCTTCAACATAATAAATGTATGAAATCCGGTAACTATATAAATCAGGTAACTAGAATTTAAAATATTGGTCTGCGGATTAATTATGAAATAAATAAAAGGTCAGGATTATTTACAAATGTTCAGATGTATTTATAGGAAATTTAAACTTGAATACTTATATGCATAATTGTTAGAATATTTTGTCCGTATCTTTTCTGTCTTTTTATGCATTTTTATACATATGCAGCTTTTCTTACCTTTATTTAGATTTGAATGTTTTTAATGCATAAAGATTAGTCATTGCTTTAATTAACTCAATAAGTTTTGCTGATCTTTGTTATAAAGTAGGTTGAAGTAAATCAAAGGTAGGGAAACGACAATGTAAGATATAGGGTTGCACTTATTATTCAAAATAAGTTTTAAATGCAGCATGATTTTAAAATATAATTTACTTTTATATATATGCAAAATTATAGTTTACACAAATATTTAATTAGGTTACATTAAAAAAACCTACATTACCCAATTGTACATTGACTCTATTTTTAATCGAAATTTTAAAGTTTTGTTTCACTGTACAATTTGGATAACATTTAGACATTAAAAAATGATCGTACGAAATTGCACGTTTGGCCAATTGTATTCGAAATTATTCTACAGATATATCAATTTTTTAAATAGATATTATAATCAGCAATCCTAATTATTGAGCTGAAAATATCGGTATGTCTCTATGCTGGCAAGTAAGCGATGTTGGTATGCCTCCATGCTGGTAGTTAAGCGATGTTGGTATGTCTCCATGCTGATAGGTAAGCGATGTTGGTATGTCTCCATGCTGGTAGTTAAGCGATGTTGGTATGTCTATGCTGGTAGTTAAGCGATGTTGGTATGTCTCCATGTTGGTAGGTAAGCGATGTTGGTATGTCTCCATGCTGGTAGTTAAGCGATGTTGGTATGTCTATGCTGGTAAGTAAGCGATGTTGGAATGTCTCCATGCTGGTAGGTAAGCTATGTTGGTATGTCTCCATGCTGGTAGGTAAGCTATGTTGGTATGTCTATGCTGGTGGGTAAGTGATGTTAGGATGTTTATGTTGGTAGGTAAGCGATGTTGGTATGTCTCCATGCTGGTAGTTAAGCGATGTTGATATGTCTCCATGCTGGAAGGTAAGCGATTTTGGTATGTCTCCATGCTGGTAGTTAAGCGATGTTGGTATGTCTATGCTGGTAGTTAAGCGATGTTGGTATGTCTCC
>JAUZND010069513.1:2903-17207 GCA_034780555.1 Coelogynopora nodosa | reverse complement strand
ATTCGGGGATATCCACCAGCAAAAACCACATGATGTGAATAATAATAAGTAAGCACTAAGCGCAGAGCCTGTACAAATCTTGAAGAATCGCCTTGAAGAATCTTGTAAGACGGATAATAAATTACCAATTTTAAGTGACTCTGTGGACACAAACCAATATTAATCATATAGCTACTTATGTCCCTACTATATATAGATTACTCCTTTCTCTCTCTCCAATATTATTGTAACCAAATATAAATCAGGCTATAAATAGTAACAGATGAAAGGTTGAAACAGCTAAAACGTAAACATATATGCGCTATTCACAAGTATTTTACATTTGAATTAAAACTTTAATTAAGCATAACATTATATTTCCTTTCAAAAGCTATGTGTCAACGGTAGAATTTAAACAACATTTCACAGGCGCGGATCCAAAATTTCTTAAAAGTAGGGAAAATAACATAATTAATATATTTATAAAGGATGGGTCACAAGACTCACAACATTTATGAAATGGTAAGCTGCACCCTCATAGTATCCCCCCTGTTTTATGAACGAACCATAGATAACAACAATCAACCAACATATAAAAAACAAGTGTTAAACAAACCTGCCCAAGGTAGAGTGGAGGAAAAAAGGAAGGGAGGGGGGGGGTTTAAATTTGAATTCCCTCCTTAAAAAAATTGGTGGTCAGGTTTGGTCTAAAGACATTATTAAATAAATTATATTTTAAAATAGTTAGAACTACATTTATATAATATTGTACATTCAAAAAATGTAAACCGTATTGTAAGTTTGTATAGTAATTTAACTCTTTTTTAATCGCATGCTAAATAACAGAGTCTTTTTCGAAACGGATAATAAATATAGGACGATTTTTAACAGACATAATTATACCAGCTATCGCAAGTTAAAAATTGTGTCAGAAACTCCCGTGATTTGCATTTTCGTGCAGTCGAACTGACATATCGCTGGTTCCGTAATATATATATATCTCTCTCTCAGTCTCTCCATGTTGTAACCAAATGTAGATCAAGCTATAAATAGTAACTTTAACAAATAGTAGCTTTAACAAAATCGCAACTTCTAAACGCAAAATCAACCCAATAATCGCTGAAAAATTTACCATTTTTATAATCTTATACCTGCTTATATCTGCTTATTTATTTTGGTATAGTCAATGTGGCCTGACAATGGAACCGCAATTTTGGTGGTAATGATACAAAATAAATACAATTTATAAATGACAAAATTGATACAAACAGCAGAATAGGCAGGATTTAAAAGATCGTCCTTATAACGACAACTTTCAAAAACTAATAATATGTATGCATATAGGTAAACTAAACACTTTAACCTAAACACAGAAAAAATTAATAAACACCAGGGCGATATGGTGAAATAGGTTTTCTATATTAAATAAGACTATTCTTGCACAACAATGGGGAATTATGATTTAAGGTGTATTCCTTAAAGTTTTTATAAAAAGAAGTTCTATTTTAATAAAATAAGAATATCTTCAACAAAGTTTTCCCCAGACAGAGTTTTGACACGGCTGACCCCAACGTGAACATGAAAGCAGTAATACAAGGGGAGCAGGACGACTTGCCTGGTACTGGTATGTAGCCGTGGAAGAGAACATCTCCACAGCTTCCGTAGAAGTGGTCTTCACAGAGGGCCAATTTGCGCACTACAAGAGGGAACATTCATAAGAGATAGACAGACGTATGCGGGTAACTGAAATGTTTGCGTACGATGACTTGGTTGGTTCGTGTTAGTGACATGCAACAAAAATAATCACGATGGTATAGAAAATAATAACGTCCAAACGTTTTCAAAATATCACGCTGGAAATAGGAAGCAATAAGAAATAGAGGGCATAAACTCCATGTATGAAAATCGAGCATTTATTTATAATGAAGCATTTCAAATTAGGAATAGTCATTGCAAATTAATGTCATCAAAATCATGTATTTCATTGTTATGCAACATCACATATATAACCATAGATATACATATATAATATATTACTTTATAAGTATAACTACAACTACTAGAGGGAACCCTGTTGCCGATATGTTTACATGACAACCATGTTGTTACTATGTTTACATGACAACCATGTTGCCGCTATGTTTACATGACAACCATGCTGCTGCTATGTTTACATGACAACCATGTTGCCGCTATGGTTACATGACAACCATGTCACCACTAAGTTTACATGACAGCCATGCTGCCGCTATGTTTACATGACAACCATGCTGCCGCTATATTTACATGACAGCCATGCTGACGCTATGTTTACATGACAACCATGTTGTTGCTAAGTTTACATGACAACCATGTTGTTGCTAAGTTTACACGATAACCATGTTGCTGCTATGTTTACATGATCCACTAAAACAAGATACAGTCAACTTTGAGATAAAATAATTAGTCAACATTGTACACTATTTGGTCTAAGAAATCATATTTAATGGAAAAGTTAGTTTTCTCACAGAATCTAAATAATAAATAAGATATAAAAAGCAGATGATGCTGTAAATTAATGAAGAATAAGAAAATTAATACGAAATATATAAAACTGACCAAATATAATATAGACAACCGAAATTATACTCGCAATTGTTAACAAAAAACTGTAAAATAATTATTATGTAACATTTAGGTTTCCCATATATATTATTAATATTTCCCATTACAACCTTTAAAAGTCATCAAACAATTAATACACACAATTTCGCTTTAATAAAAAACAAAATAATTAAATCGCCATAACTGATAAAAAGTAATTTGTTAATGTTTTTCAAAACACATTCACAACTAGAACTTCACTTTGGCACTTTAGATTAGTCTCACGGTATGTACTTTTATTCGTAATAACCTCATAATTATTATGTATTAACCAAAACATCTCCAGCAAACCAAGGCAGACCTACCAAGTGAGAGCAGTCCGTAGTACTCTGCCTCGTGTCTCACAGCCGATATATCCACCCCATTCAGGTTGAGATCATTGGTTCGCAGATAGTTTAAGATCACTCCAAACAAATCTGGATCACGGTCAATAAAAATCTGGATAGAAAATAATAAGGGTGTGGATTTAGGTGGATATCCCGGAAATGAAAACCGTTCTGATAATGATTAATAGCAAGTTTAAGAATTATGTATTTGCATCCAAAAGAAGGGTGAGCTTATTCAATAATAAATAGAAGAAAAACTGCCAGATATCTGAATATTTTTCAATTTCAAAAGTTTAAAATTTTAAATAAAATGTCACAGTTTTAGATCAGATCAATTGATTATGTTAATGAGTATGGCTTAAAATGAAAAAGCAGTATATTTTCTGTATTTAAAATGTTTTATGAAAGTTTTATGATAAAAAGTGTCCATTCTAGCAAAGTACCGTTTATCTTCTAATTGATTAGATTATTTCGATATTATGATTTGTAGTAAGGAAATTATGCTCTTTCACGAACCCTAAAAATATTTTTTTATCTAAAAGTTTTTCAACACTTCATGGTATTAGTGAAGCTTTAGTTCCTTAGTCAATTAATTTTTATGCCATATAAATATACAGTTATATACTCAGTTATACACTAAAAATAGCTTAGTGTATGAATGAATGGGGCCAAACTATTCCTGTCATGCATTAAAATATACCATATTATTATATAAATTTACAAAACTAGGCGAGTATTAAAAGTAATTCCAATGGTATCCAATGGCCTGATTTACCATTTTCGACTGGCCCAAATTATCATCTGTTAAAGCGTTATGCCTGGTGAAATTAGGACAATCAATGTTCAAGTTTTATGAGTTTTTCATATTGTAATAGTCTTCTTTGTTGGGCGTTTCATTTGTCCAAAATCATCATAAAACTAATTATTAATTTGACACATTATACTACTTTATTATTGTCATTCTTTTTAACATATTTTAAAATATGATCCTGTTCGGTTTTGCCAAGTGTGTCACTTTCATAGTTAACACAAAATACTTACAATGTTCCCCTCTGATTTCTGAAAATTGCGGACTCTTTATAAACTATGCACTTTACACAATAATAAAATTAATTAATCAAATGTGTCACTACTTACTGCTCCAGTTTCATCTTTTAGAGTTGGAATTCGTCCTCCTAATAAGCTGAAATCAAAGTAAAAAATTCAGTTATTTAGTATTAGTTAGGATTTAGTTATAAGCATAAAATATTTCAGAAATATGCTACTGCTTTCACAAAAGCACTAAAATAACTTAAAACTCTATTAAAATCAGTTTAAAATGAAGTTTATATGTTACATATTTTGATATAGTTTTTAAATCTATTCAGCAATAGTTTTGCTATTGATAATATGTTATGTCAAATGGAGAGCTAAAACTGAACTCCAAATGGAGACAGTTGGCAGGTCTGTCAAAGTGTTTAAATTTTATTAATGTTAAACAGTTGAAATTAATATATTTTAATAGTGAACAGATATTATGCAACAGCTAGAACATAAAGAGTGTAAACATTCAAAGTTAAAAAGTTCTTTTATTTAAATGAATTTTATGTTATTTAAACTCATAAAATGATTATTAGTCACAATGTGAGGTTTATGTTACCTGGAGAAAAAGGAATGTTGTGGCCATAGCAGTGTTTGCCTAGAAGTTGAAAATCTGTAATAAAAGGTAGAATTTATAAATAAAAAGAATACTTCACCATAAAACACTAAACAAATGTGAAAACATATGAAACATATAATTTATTATACTTATTATATAATATAACTGGTTCAAACTAGGCAGCTTATATGGATTTAACCAGCAATGGATATTTGCTTTTTATTTAATATTTTATATATGATAATTCTTTTAAATGAGTACAAAAACAGTTAGGTATATGTAGATATGCCTAAAAGTGATAATTTAATCACAAATAATATATATTATGGTTTATCAAATAGAGAATTATAAAAGTGTACTGCATGGAGAACCATAAAGTACATATAAAATGTACTGATATATATACAGTGATCATTTTATTCTTATTTTATAAACATGTCCAATCAAAAGTAGTAATTATTAACATATTGTTATTTTTTTAATAATTCATAAAAATAGAAAATCAAATTAAAAACGTAAAATTTAATGGTAGTGAGACTATAGTAAGAAGAAGGGAAAGCCAAAATGTTCTGAGATAAATTATGTCATTTATTAGCAAAATAGCACGTTATATGTGTGGTCAGAATGAGTGATGTTTACACAGTTCATAAATTAATACTATTGAGATGTTAAATACATGATAAGAAATAATTCATAATACAATATAATGCTTATGCTAAATAGTGTTTAAATTGAAGAAATATTTATTACACATTTTACATTTTCTATATATGAAATAAAATAACATATTAAAAATAAAAATAATTTTCTAAGTAAATATAATAAAATATGGGATTATTACAAATATATTAATTGTTAATAAGATTTAATTAATATTATGTACAATTATAATATAATTAAATGCTATTTATAGGAATTACTTATTAATTTAATTAATCAATATGTCAGATTGTCCAATCTATAGTACTCTATGTAAAATTGGGACATGTGGTGAGCATGATGTTTTTGCAATAAAACATTGTTTTTAATCCAAGCAAATAGTGAACAAACTAATAATTAACATGAATCATAAGCAATATTACATAAATGGATTGTCATGGCTATCACCAGTTGTACCATATGAACCATTGATTTTGTTGTATTTGCAAACTGTTAATTTGTTCAGTTACAAGAGTTGTTTTGGTAGATTGAATTATTAACACTTTTCATCAAATTAGCAAGCTGGTAATTGTCTTCCTTTTGAGATATTGTCCTTCCTCACTGTCTATCTTTCTTAACATTAAGAAAGACCAATTACATTTATGACTGGTAGAGAAAGTAAAGCTTGAGTAAGGACTAACAGATATGTATATATGTTAATGTTGTGCTATCTGTACAAAATGTGAACAAATTGGGATTGTCCTACTCAGTCTCAAAGCAGGATGGTTGGACAGTCTGATATGTAAATTATTAATTAATTGATATTGTTATAAAAATCATACCTTTTATTAAATTTTCTTAAATAATTAACATAAATTATTTATATAATATTATTATTTTGTATATAAAGAAAGTGGCAATGCTCAATATTATTAAATAAGTTTATTTTCATTAATTTTCTTTTAAACTTATTTTAATTTGACCACTATTAATTTATTTAAAACTGAGTGATGTTATTTGGTTCTTTTATATTTATTTATTTTTTATATAATTAAATTGATAATTTTTTTTAACTTTTCAATAATCAATTATTTATTTATTTATTTAATAAGTCCATGAAGTTAATGTGTCTATATTTTTGTTGGTGAACAATTATATAGCACTATTATATAATTTATTATTACTGCAAAACACATTTATAAATTATAAAATTATTTAATATATATTACAAATTAAACGTTAATAATACATTATTTCATTATTATCATATAATATATTTAATCAAATTATAAAATATAATAAATTTATAAACTAAAAAGTAAAACAAAAGTTAACACAAATATTTAGCATAAATGATAAATATTATTATATTAGAAAATGATTATATATAAAAACTTTTTAAAACAAATAAAAATACATAAATGAATTTAATATTGGGTTAGCTTAAACCTAAAGCATAAACTAAAAAATCACAAGTAAAATATGATTGCATAATATTTTGACAAAATATAATGCCAATGCCATTGGCAATGGTATAAATATACTATAAATGACACGATTTCCATTATTTATATATGAATGATGTCATGATAAAATGTATTATACTAAATAGTGATTATTACCTTCGACCGCCAACATTTAAATTTACTATGTCTGAAGCAGACATAGTAGATGTCATTTTCTGACTAATTTTTAGAAAATCTAAAGAGATTTATATGTTGTACTTAATTTAATTGTTTATTATTTTTAAACAAAAGCAATATAAAAATGGTTATAATAATAGAAAAATAAACTCTTACGAGAGTAGACATGCTCGATCAACTTGTGCGAATTATTATATTTAATTTTTTTTTAATAATATTTATTATATTATAAATAGTTTTCGGACAAAATACAATATATACATTTAAACCATCCTCTTTCAACTTCAGGTTACAAAACTGCATTTTCACTATTAATTAAATTGTATTCTTTTTGAGAGTTTATTTAAGTACATGTGAACACAGTACATTTAAATTTAAGTGTTGTTATATATAGCTAAAGAAAACTGAACAATTAAAAACTGCTGTATTAATACGCTAAAATTATAATACAAGTTGGTAAATTGAATTTGAAAGATGATGGTTTTAATCTTAATTTTTGTCCTAATAAGACTGGTAAATACATTTATATTATTAGTAATATATATATAATTTAATATTTTATAGTTGTATAACATTATTGTATAATTTTAATATCATATAATTTAATATTTTATAGTTGTATAACATTATTGTATAATTTTAATAGCCAATAATGATTTAATGCTTATGCCATGACGTCATCAATAATAAAATGTATCATTTAAATAGTACACCTTCAGCATACTAACGTTATATAGTTAAACGTTTGTTTTGAGACTTTTTAAACTTTATATAAAAGTTATTTAAACGTTATTTAAAAGCTATTTAAACGTTATATAAACATTTACAAAGTTAAAATAATGTTTAATAACGTTTTAAAAAGTTTCTAAACAAACGTAAGCAAATGTTTGTTTAACTTTAACCAACGTTAAATGATGGGGGATTTACCATTTTACCATTTAACAAGTGTTGCTAATATTGTTAAAATCCAGTATTTAAATAATGATTCATTATACTATATACGCTATTATATGTTATCATTATATTATACTATACATTATAATATTATCATAGCATACATTAAAAAAGTGTATCTCAATTGTAGAAAAAATTAAACGAAACACTTTTGAGATTAACCAAATAATTAAGAATTATTTTTAAATAATAAAAAACGCAGTTTTTGTATTCTAATACAGCTTGTTCATTATCGATGTAGGCGATTAAAGTATGAATAATTTCCAGCTCATAATAAAAAATGTCTTGGCATTAAAATTAGTTTCATTCTCAATTAAAATGAAAAATGAAATTAATGTTTAAAATATAACTTTTTCAGATATGATCACGTCATTAAATATTACCAATTCATATGTTCAACACAATTTTATAAAATCCGTCTGCATAAATAGTAAAGATATTTTGGATGTAGTTCTACTACATAACCACACAGAAATATTGGACAACAAAGAAAAAAAAGTTTTTTTATGAATGGAAGATCAATTGCCATATATAGTCACAAATAGTTACCAAAGCATCGTGACCTAATTTTATAATCAATATATGGCCCGCGTTTGAATGTTGATAATTATTCAAGATTATGAAATAAAATGTAAATATTTGTATCAACGTTTTGATCGTTATAACTGTTAAATATTGCATAAAAATATGAAATTAACATCGAAAATTATTAAACAATGTGAAAGCATGGGCAGTTACTAAAACAAATAGAACTGTGCGGAAATATGTGGACTTGGAAATTATCTGAGAAGTTCCTGAGAAATATAAGAAAAAATAAATGAAAAATGTATAAAGAAAAGTATAAAAGTACACAATTTGGAATATGAATCAAAATCACAAAGAATAGCACAAACGTTCGTAGTTACATTTTCAAAGAATGCGATGAGTTGTAATTATATATTATATATTATGTGATGAATAGTCACAGTAAACAGCATTTTTTGTATAGTTGGAAAATGTTAAAAAAAAATAACCAGAAGTTCAAATGTCTAAAATATGTGAATGAGTGATTTTTTCAACAAATTGAAGTATGATTGAAGTAATTTTTCAAATAAATCCAAGTTGTGACAAAAATACGTTTATGAAATTTCGTAAAATACAATTTAAAAAATTATAAATTGACAATATACAAAGTAGACAATAATTAATTTATTAATATTTAAATTAATAATAGTTATAATATAATAATAATTATCATTATTATAATTAATCTATCATCATGTGTATTATTCTTTATGGAGTAGAATATAATCGAAAAATTATTTATCACTAAAAATATACAAAAAACATACATAATCTAAGCAAATACTGATCATATAAACAATAAATATTACATAATAACGGACAAATACACAATTATATATATATATATATAGATAGGCCTATATAGGCCTACTTAGTTCTAGTTGTCTATATCTTTAGCATGTATGTTTGGACCATAGTTTAACAACGGTTACATTTCATGTTTATGGTTTGGCCGTTTTTTTTATAGTAGTTATTATATGTAGTATTTTATTATTATTGCATATAGTAGTTATTATATGTAGTTCACTTACTATTAATGAAAAAATCTCACAAACATATTTATGGCTGCAGATTTACTGATCTGTTGCACAGAAAAACACAACTAAAAGAGAAATTCGATCATATTTTTAGGTTAACGAACAAACCCTTTTTTAAAATTATTGTTTAGAGTTAAAAAATGTAAATATTTTTTAATAGATATTTCAATATATCAAAATATTCGTTTATTATTTACATTACAGGTGAAATTTTAAATATTTACATATTATTACATATTTGGAAAATAGTGATTATTTTAAATAAAAAATATGGTTAACTATAATTGAAAATAATTAAAATTGAAATATTATTTTAAAGAAAATTAATTTAAATTACTCTATTAAATTGGATCGATGTTTTCACAGCCATACATATATTTTTAATTTGTAGTCGTTTTTTTACATAATGAAATTATGATTATTCAATTAGCTCATGTTTACAGTTTGTAATGAAAACAGAAATTACTCAAAATAGTTGACTTATCGTGAAGACCAGAACTGAAATTGAATTGGTGGCATTTCTTTCCGAGGCCACCTCCCAATACGCATCGTGAGAATGGCAATGCTGTGCAACGCGCCCGTTCCCGTGAGGGTAAATTCACATGTTTTAAAGCGATCACCACAAATGAAGATTGACAATCGTCCCTTCAGGGGGAAGGTAATTCCTGAATTTTGCGGAATATCCGACATAGAAATTCCAACCACAATTTTCTCTTCTTCAGCTTTTTGTCGGTGTAGTGTGAACTGCACTGTGGCCCCTTGCAGGCCGGCGGGGAGTAAGACCGGATTACTGAAGATGTGTCCCGTCCCTTCCATCATTTGCTTCCAACGTTCATTGATGTTATTTTGGTACGAAGAGTTGGGCACGAAAGTCCATCGTCCTATCTGATATTCTGAAATTGTGTATAGAAAGCCAGCCACTTAACAAATGATTCGCACATTCGATTACAATTTAAAAGTGCTTTAAAGAGATGTTTTCGTATTTCAACACCCTCTGTCTATATTGGTATCAAAATGTGCATATTGAGTAATATTAAAACGATAATAGAGCGCTACATATTAAATAAATAAACATATTAAAATAAAAAAATCAGTTTTAATTAAAACGTTTAAATTGTAATAGATTTGGTGAAACAATAGTAGATTTTATGATAAGTTTCAAAAAAGGTTCAATATATCATGCCATTATTTTACAAAAATCGTATAATTACTTATTATTTAGTTGATACCCAGGTTAATGTTAAAATTAAGATCAGTAAATATTAGGTAAATGCATACTTATAGATTTTCGATATTATTCAAAGTAGAATCTTTTCCATTACGACTATAAAAGTGGAACATCTAAAATGGTTACCAGACAGTGCGCTTAAAATTGTTTTTAATAACTTCTTTTTGCATTTAGTTTAATTGAACTTTCATTTATTAAAAAAATTATATGTTCCATATTGTTTAAAAATTCGTTATTGTTAATGAAAGATAATAGCGAAATTTCGATTTTGGGAAATGTGCAATTTGGAACAATGTATTTATACATATGGCTATAATAAAATATAAACTAGATGAATATATCCTGTGTAAGTACTTGCTTGTGTTCCCGTGTAGTATGGCACTTGCAAATTCATTTTATAATCATGGTGTTCCAATATATGGCTTATTTAAAAAAAAAAATTAATGTGTACATGCAAAACTCATGTAAATCAAAACTTTAAAAATAATTAAAGACAATTCTATTTTGATTAAACATAACTGTGTAAAAGTTAATATGTCTGGCGGTCATCTTAGATGTTATCTATTTAGGGGAAGCAGAAAAAAATGGAGTTTGGCGCTATAAAAAACAATTCATAAATATTAAGCCAGATTTTATCCATGTTTTTGTTTTTGTCACTGTCTACAGTTTGTCTAAATTTTATTTTAAAAAGTCAAGTTACTAAAGCTGTTTTTGCATTGCAAAGTCAAATCTGGATGTAATCAGTAACACAATATAGAGAAAAAGAAAAGAGATAAAGATAATTGTAAATGATAAAGAGAAAAACATTAATTTTAATAATTAATTAATGTAATTAAAATAAAATTGACTTTGAAAAATTTGAGTATTTATTATCTAAAAATATAAAATATAAAATTTAAACAAAGATATGTAAATAATGTAACATGTTCATGCATGGTATGATATTTCATTTAGAATAGGGATCGGTAGCGATAGATAATCTGATAGAACTTTTCTGCAAAATTCAATGGACCCTTGTTTAATGATTTTAGAGGCTCATTTTCAATATGTTCGAGTTTTTTTTATTTTAAAGAAAACTAATACATTTCTTGATGTTCTTCCAGCAATTTTTTGTTCTGTTTTTAACAAGTAACTGCATTGCATGCATTTAGTATTTAATTGTAGATATGATGTTTTATAATTCTAAACAAAGAGGTCTTACACACTATTATTATGTATATATGTTTTACGTTGTAGAATAACTAATTTTAAAAGTAAATTTTTAAGAGATACTTCCACATAGAAGAAAACAAAAATGTTTCCACTATATTGCAAATACTGTTTAATGAGAGCCCAAAGTCCCGCACCATTCTTTAGTTATCTTTTCTTCTCTTTTTTATTATAAATATCATTTGTTACACGTGTTCTTCTTCTTTATGATCCGACCAGTCCCCAGCTATTATTCTGCTTTTTGAGTTTTTTTTATTTCTATAAACCATTCTGATATTATTATGAAATTTTGTTTCTTATTTGATAGTCGCATTGATAATTTATGATTCTATTTATTTCTATTTCTATTTTTGATTTGTTTTGCGGTGGTGTTGAAGATTCGAATATAATCAATGTGTTTATTTACTAACATATATATTCAGAATAAATAATCGATGTGATTACGTTCTTTTTACAATGTCCAATATAATCGTTAAAATTTGGCAAATAATATAGCAAGGAAGAAGGTAATAGAAAGATCATATATAGTGTTTTCACACGTACCCCTTCGCCACTTTAAAAGAGCAGCTTTTTGCATCTCATAGACCTTGCGAGTTGTAAAGAATGACCGTAAAGTTGACTGGAGTTCTATGGAGATTAATTACAATATTAAATTGTTGTTTAAACCTGGAATGTACATTTTAAATGATTTGATATAAACATACTAACATATGTTTGCATCTATAAAGGCATCTCTTTCAAGAGTTTTTAACTGATAATTTCACAAATTGATTCACAATTAATTTATGTTAACTCAAAGAGAAGCAATCACGCATCCCTCTCAACGTGTGCTAATCGAGAAAGTTTAACAATTGGTCAAGATAATAGTGTATTAATATATTATAATCTAATATTTGTTCTCACGCGACTTATGGTTTATGCATACTATGTCTAATGCACAATTAATCTAAATCACTCAAATCTGTAATGTGAACTTATGAACTTTTAATAAACTTATAAACTTATAAATTTGTGTATGTTTAGTTGTAATACACTTAATGTATTAAATAACATATTTCACACACATATCTGAAGTTAACCAAATTTTTTTCATTGAATATTCATCTACTTTAATTGTACTTCTTAATCTACAACTAGTACAATTTTTTATGATTACTTTGGATGAATACTTTGTTTCACTGTTGTACAAATGACATTGCCCTTGCGCTGAGAAAACTTAATAAGAAGATATTATAATTACGAGTAACGCCCCACGATTTTATAAAATCTGAGATGGTTTCACTTAAAAGGCTATTGCGTATTTGCATGTATAAATATATTCAGTGGTCATACTATGTACATATACGTCCCATTATCAATCCTACTCTGTACACATACGTCCCATTATCAATCATACTATGTACACATACGTCCCATTATCAATCATACTATGTGTACACGTACGTTTCATAAGTATGTAAGTTATAGTGATTAAATATTTTGAATTACTAATTTTGTGTAAAGTTTACTTAGTATATAATTTGTTTATTGTTGGCCATTTAATGCCATCAATAAAATATAGTATAAGTGTATGTTCAGAAATTATATAATTATAATATACCATTTGAAATAAAGTTTTATACTATGAAATATCTTAAATAAAATATTGACGAAAATATTCATATTCACTATTTAATTGTTTTTTCTTTTCATAATTATTAAATATTATGATACATAAAATAATTACCATTGGCTGTCAAACATTGACCTGTTTCTGGAATGCACAGCGAAGTCAAGGTGACCTTGAGAAATCCAGTTACGTCATCTCCAACTTCAACAGAAAAAGATTCAATTCTGCCTAAAAGGCTTTTGACAAAGTTGTTACCCTCCGAAGTTATAAAAGATTTCCGAATGCTCATAAAGTCTAAAAAATATATTTGTATAAAAGCAAAATTCTTAATTAAGTAAAATTAATCATGAAACTTAAGACTTTAAAATTTGTATAATGTACAAAAACATATTGTTTAATAATTAAAATGTACATCAACTACTAAAAAAAACTAATTCAAATCCATTGGGACACTCGTTTTATTATATTTTTAATTATCAATTTAGTCATAAAAGTATACCATAATATACGCAAAAGCAATTATTATCAACATCAAATTATAAAATAAATAAAAATCATTAATAAAACAGAACTACTTGAACAACTTAATAATTACATCTTTATTTATGATAATATTATCTGGAAGCATCTATTTTTATCTATAAAGACGTTAACTGCAACAACATATATTGAATAATCAAATATTAAATAATCAATAATACATAATAATATTATTTTATAATCAATACTTAATAATCATTACTTAATAATCAATACTTAATAATCAATACTTAATAATCAATACTTAATAATCAATACTTAATAATCATTACTTAATAATCAATACTTCATAAT
>JAUZND010069502.1:1325-17207 GCA_034780555.1 Coelogynopora nodosa | reverse complement strand
AAATATGTATTCTTTGACCTTGACCTGTGAATTCAATTTTCTAGTAAATATTTAATATCACAATACCATTTGATAGAGAATTTAATTTGCTATAAAATAAACAAAACTGATAATTATCACATTTTAATCCTTGTTAATGAAATTTGACTTTGAAAAAATATTGTCATAATTAAAAATATTCTCAAAAAATTTCGGGAAAATACTGGCCTGAGCAAATATAATTTTGGGAGCTAAAGGGTTAAAGAATACTCTGCAATTTATATCCTGATTGTTGTGAATAAATCTTTTTTGTAGCTTATCTGAGAACTATCTTTTTAACATACTATTACATATCTACTTATAATTGATATATTAAATAAAATCTATCATTAGAATAGAATTTTATTTAAAAATGAAAATGTGTATATTTAGTTATAGGTTATCACGAATTTTAGATATTACAGTTATTGATATGTAAGAATACCCATTTTAAGTTATCACTTCAGTGTTTTTACACCCCTAACCCTTCTATTTCACAGAAAAACCCTAAAATTGTTTTCATTTATGAATTTTACACTCAAAAACCCTCGAAAATATGCAAACTTGATTTTTTTAGATAAATTTGGTTTCTGATTCTATGAAAGATTTTGCAATTGTTAGAAATGGCTTCTGATGTAGAGTCATACAAGATTAAGCTGTGATGTGTTCTCCTTAAGTTGGTCAATAACAAGAATTCTTCCATCAACAAATTTTCCCCTCAACTGAGCCTGTTTAATAGATTTTAACCATGCCAGTGAAGAATACAGATTGAATACCTTCTTAGAGTCTCTCATGAATAACCCATCGTATCACAATCTTTGGAATGTTGTTCTGCAGCTTTTTCTGCTCTCGCATAGTAAGACTAGTGTGAAGAGAGGTTTCTCGATGAACAAACACATGAATATAATTAACCTGAGTGATAGAACCTTTCAAGCTCAGAGAATCATAATTTGGAGGTATACAGACAGTTGATCATATTAAAGAAGTTTTCAGCTCATGTACATCGAGTCATCATCATTATCAGCATCATCTTGATAAAGCAGCATCTGCAAACATACAGATTTATAAATATACAAGAAAGCATAAGCATGTACTGTACAAAATGCAGTGGCTGAAAGGAAGAAAGAAACGTCTTGAATGCGACATACAAGAGCTTATTACGTCTGTCAATAAAATTTTCAGTAAGGGACAAGTACTTCTTTGCAAAAAGACGAAGAGATAAAATCTGTTGTTCACCTGTTAAAAGAAAAATATAAAAACACTAAAATCGTATAACTTTGAACTCACAACATTGTCATAAAACTATTAAATTATCTATAAATCTGTCTTCTGTATAAGTTTTATTTAACAAATTTATTCAATTTTACAATCTGTTATAATGTTCTTAACTCAAAACATGTGTTCTATATTTTTAATGAAACTGTAATTGTTTTTCATGATTTCGTATATTTCTATCTAAATGTACTACTTACATGTTATATTATATATGAATAATTATTGATATGTGATTTTCAAACAAGTTATTCTTATTTTATTAATTTTTTTACTTCTATGATTTAGTATTGGTATTGTTTTATTGGTAAAATTTTGTTTAACTATTAAGATTTGTCACATTGAAAAATAATTTAACAACCACTCAAGACTGAATGTACTATAAGGAATTTACAATTATTTGTCATTTAATATGTCATGATTAGTTATTATTTAAATTCATTGTTGAAACTGGAAAGTATTCCGTTTAACTATATTCACAAAATCGATTTTCATCTTGGAAAAACTATCGAATTTCATGATCAGAATCCCTTGAAAACTGTCGAAATCAAAATTGTCTAGTTTGCACGAATCCTGTTTCGTGAATTCATTTAATTTTGAAGCATATTTTCGTGATTTAGAGAAATACAATTTTTGATATGCTTATTTTGTTTCCAGTATCTAACAGAAGTAATTTAGTTAATTTATTCACTAAAAGATTTTAATTATTTCTCTTACTTAATATAATAAAAATGTGTAAATTTGGTCAATGTCTTCTGACGGAGAAATGGCGTTCTTTTATGTTCAACTTGTTATTTAAAAACAGTTCTTATCAGATCATTAATGACACCTCCACAACAATACCGTACAACATTTCCAGGGAAGTCGTCCAGCTCTACCGGCGGCCACTCCCGCGCAAGTCTACGCTCCCAGTCCCCCGTCAACGACGAGTTCTTCAACAGCTGGCTCACCACCGACGCCAGCAGTTCCCATCCCCCCCAGAAGAGCAGGAGTGGCGGTCCCTCCTCGCAGAAGAGTGTGCCGCTCTCAGAGTCGAGCCAGGAGGGCGTCAAGAGGAAGGGGGACCCGGTGGCTGGGCCCGGTCCGTCCCCGACTGCAGGCGATGGCGGGGAGAGCTGTGTGGATACGTTCTCTGAGGTGTCGTTGAGCAGTCCCTGTCTGCCCAAGGTAGGCGGCGGTCGCGATATATTTGTAAAGTGAAAAACAGGGATTGTAATTTCTCCACGTGAAGAATGAAATGTATAATTGCAAAATTCATTTTGAAATTGATCACTTTTGGCCATCAAAAGAACTATATTAAAACAATATATTATATTTGACAAGATTCTGAGCACTTTCAACCATAGACATATTTTTCTTGGAGATTAAAAAGTCTGTTATACGTTCTTTTTGCTGTTTCTTGATTTTTTGCATAATATGTTAATTTTTTTATGGACAACATTCATGAAGAATCAAATATTTTTTGTACTGACATAATCTAGAAAAAGAATAGTGGATTTTGAGTTTTAATGAATCCTTAAAATTCCATAATATACTATTTGAAGAAAATTGTTTAACAATTATAATAATTTTTAATTAATAAAGAACTTAATATTCTACTTTCTGTAAACTATCTTTAACTTCCTATAAACAAATATTAGCTTAATTTGTGGTGATTACCAACAGTGTAATGTTTTATTTATGAGAAATCTAAAATCCGAAATCTGTATAATTTGGATGTTTTATAAACAAATGAAGAGAACTCTCTACCTGTACTCTAGGACGAGATCGACCTGTTAAGCTCCCGTATGGGGGACTGGAACACGGAGAGCATGACCGCCTCGGTGCTCGAGGGGGAGCTTAACTCTGCCTGGTTTGTGGCAGACACTACTACCGCTGCTGCTGCTGATGATGATGCTGGTGCTGCTGCCCTTCCTCCCGTGCCCCCTGTCACCCCTACCCCCCCTGCCGCCGTGGGCTCAGGGCTGGAGGAGGAGACGGGCAGTGAGCAGGGCTTCTCCACCGGCAGGAGGAGTGGCCAGGTCAGGGTTCTCATACTCTTGTGCTACTAACAATTTTGCATTTTAATTTACATGTGAAAAATTTATGGAAAATGGAAAACCTATTAATACGTGAAATATGATGTATTTTGTATAAAACACTAAGGAGGTCCCAGAGACTCCTGGTTTAACCAAATTAGTTTAATCTGTCAAATTAAGCCAATTGCTACAGAAACATGATGACATTATTTTGATAAAAAACATTTATATTTTCAAGAAATATTTATTTAAGACTCTTTTTAAAAAAATGTGATGAAGGCTTAATTATATAATTTTAAGTCGAATTATTTTTATAAATAATAATATAACAGACAAGAGGTAACTTGTAAATGAACAGAAGTATTATAAGATAACTGAATACATACAAAAATATCAAATAGACAACAGTTTAGTTATCTTGTTCAATGCTTATAGACCCTCCCGACCATGCTATCAGCACACGTCTTGTTCCTCTGCAAAGGCTACCAGCCTATTTCTAATTTTCTATCTGAATGGCGTCGATCGTGAAGCCGCTAGTGGTTTGCATCCTCCACGCTTCGCATTTAGAGATGTAGTGTTACTTACTTACATACATTATTGTGTAGCTTTTATTCGTAACATTTGTATAACATTGTTATCAGTTTTGTTGTAAAATTTAAAAATGATTGATTCTGTAGGTTTAGATCGATCCTTCGTGTTAGATACGTTTTGGGAACTTGCAAGTCTAAACTAAATAATGCCACTGAATTTACTGGGTTGGGTGTATTAATTGTTTATGTATTTATATGTGACCTTGTGATATCGATTAATTCAGATAAACAACAATTATCGGCTGTGCTATTATTATAAAGTTTATGACGACATAAATTAAATGATGAAAAATATATAAATATAAGAAATATCTATAGATTATATAATAATTCCGTTAATTTATAATTATATGCTTAATTATGAAATTTCACTCACAAATTATAGATACCATAATATGTAATATGTAAAATTATAAATATTTTAGTTTTATATGTATATAATATGATGTATGTATCAAATGATTAAGATTAATACAGTTTCAATACACAGCAACAAAATTTGTATATTATTACAATATTATACATGTATAATTAGTATTTTAGAAGTTCGTTATTATGACAATATCTTCCAGATAATTAGAGGCTAACGCATTTAAAATTATCAAGTAAATAAAATTTCTTGATAAAATAAAATGTTCAATAAAATGTCCTAATTTATTAAATTAATTATCCTGAATTATATACTATATCTTTGATATACATGATTAGTTAATTATATCATCATAAATTATGGTTTACGATACATTCGTCAGGCCAATCATTTTTGTCGATACGAATTAATTAAAAAACAATTTTGATGAAGCTAAATTCCGAAAATCGATGGTATGCTTTTGTTTGGAATTTTTGCATGTTTACAAACAGTTTAATTTTTTTGGCATACCTAATACGAAGGATCGGTAGTTTTTATTGTAATTACTAAAGGTCTCTCTCAGACAACCTCATAGCACCGCGTATGTCATCCCTCATGTCCGCTGTGAACCCGCCCGGGCAGGTGTCCATGTCAAGCGAGAGCACCGTGCTCCAAGTGGGGCTGGCTGGAGAGGTCAACGACATGAACAGCAGCTGTGGGGAGAGCTTTGCGGAGGGGGAGGCGGTCCTCTGTGGAGGCGGGATGTCAGCCTCGTGTCCTGAGGTGGAGGGGCATCATACGGTCAGTGGAGGGGTTCTTCTTCTTGTGGGACTTCTGGGTTAATGTGTAGTTATGGTATTCAGCGATGGTGTTAACAAGTATCTAATTTCCATCCTTTTATGACTCAGATTGTCTGAGTAGGTATTGCATATGCGGCGTTTAGCAATATTAAATTAATTTGATTATAGCTTTAGTTTGAAAATCTTGAAATAACAAAACCCCTTAAATATTGAAGTCTCCTATTTTTAGAAGGTAATTTAATTTATCAAAGCAATTTATTCGCATAACATATCAAAGAGCTATATTTTCTGAAATCATCTTCCAACTGGTAAATTATATCGTTCTGTTTGATTATTATATTTTGCAATCGCTTCTCTCTGGATCATTTGAATGGCGGGTTGTCAAATTCCCTCACGGTCAAAGGATCGCAATTACAAGAGATAGAATTTTATTTTATCGTAAAAGCGTTCAACTTCCTCAATGATCAAATGATCGTCAAAACTCGACTAGGTCAAATTCCCTTCGGGTCAAAATCCCCCCGGGTCTTGTTTATATATAGTCTATTTTATATTTCGATGTACATTGTTATTAATTACTATATAAAGAGTACTTGTACAAGAATTACTTGTTTGCAAATAAAAGTCTGGACACCATGTGTGGTTTTGACCGCGTGGGATTTTGTGGTCAAACGTTCGTAAAAAAAAGCTTCAGTCAAAATCCCTAGCGGTTAAAATTACACATGGACCGTTTAGGTCATTTGTATATTTGTCAAAATGAGTGATGAAATGAATTATTTATATTTATTCTTCATTTATCTTAGAAGGGTACGATATTTTTGACAGTATACAATCCATATAGTCCATAAAACGTTAGACAAATAGTGACCCAATAGCACCTTCAAAGATGGTCATTTTTCTGAGCGCAATAACAAAAAAACACTTTTTAAATATAAAAGATTAAAAGTATTTTGCTGAAATTAAATTTCTTATTACACTTTGTATAACATTTGTGTACAACCATTTGAAAAAATATACCTACATTTATGGTTTAATATCGTGTCTTATCTTGTCGCAGAAAAAGTAGGCAAACGGAAAATGACGGCTGTTTTATTTTCAGACAGTGTCACCAAATCCATGCGATCTAATAGGAGGAATATTATAATTGACTTCTAATAGAATATCTTTAGAGCTTTCATATTATATTTAAGATTGTCACGTAGGGTTTTTGCGTAAGTTTGTTATGCTGGATTATAGTGATAGAAGTGGAAATACATACTAAGAACTAACTGTACTTTATGAATAACTATGAAAGTTGCAAAGATTCGGTGAAAGTAACCATTCATACAAAATGACTATTAAGAATGAAGTAGATCAGCTGAATAAGAGGCACGGAATAGATAGATTAACGTGTTGAAGATGAAACAGTCCTAAATGTCAGAGGTATAACTTTCATCGATAGCTGTCTGATCTGGTAACCTAGCTACTTACAGTACATAGAAGGCAATTTATTCGTATCTTCTCTTTTTTTCTAAAAAATAATTTGTTGTTGTAAAGTTTATTATAATAAATAAAGTGTTCCTACTGTTTCTTTAAATTGTAAATCAAGTATCACTACATTATGGTTTGTAGATAGAAATTAGCACTCCAAAGTTGCAGATTGCATAGCTTTACTGCTGAACTTGTTATATTAAATAGGTACTATTGAAGGGTATCGCTTTAGGCTTTCCGCTTGAAAGTTGAAAGGATACACTCGTGTTCCGATTTGATATCAATTAAGTATTTTTTTAAGTATTATGTTGTTTTTAGTGAATGTACATTTCAGCAATTTATTTGTTGAAAAGTTTATTTCATTTCCGAATGAATTCTTCTATACAGATAGTATTTTATACACTATTATTAACACAGGCATTACAACCTCTACATTGTACATCGTAATCTGCACGTTGTCCACCACAGGCCCCCGTTATCTCCCTAGTTGTGAGCTGTCCAGGAGCTCTCTCCAGTCAGGTACAGCCCACCTCGGGCAGGGACAGCGTCGATACTGAAACACCCGATTTGGCGGCAGCTGCTGCTTCCAAGGAACCTGATCAGGAGGGAACTGAGGGAGTATCCAGCGAACCATTCGATGAGGTAGGCCAGGGAAGTGACCCATCCAACACCACGGCATCCGGTGAACTGTCTGAGCCCGAGACCAAGAGAACCCAGGAGACGGAGAAAGGGGGACCACTTGTGGAACAGTCGTCCCCGACGCAGCATGGCCTGACTGCTACGGAGGCTCTCATGATCTCCAGTTTTGCGTCAGTTGCATCCTCGGAGTCCTATGTCAAGTGTGACACTGAGGATTCGCCCACTCCGTCCAATGAAAAGGTGACACTTGGTGGAGATGTATTATTATATCGATCGATTTCATTGTTAGTGGAGAAATTAACTCAAATACAGCTCTGCACGTTTTACGTGTTTCACTAATTATTGTTGTAAGCAAGTTACTACTGTTAGTGATCTAGCAAATATCATATTTCAGCACAAAATGCGTTTAAGAGTGTAAGTTATACATCAAACTATTATTTCTTGTCTAATGGAATGAAACCAGTTCCAATGGTTCTAATTCAATCATTAAATAAAATGATTATCAATTATTTTACGCAATGAATTGATTATATTCGAATAAACAGCTTTAATTTTAGTGAGTAGTTTAATTGTATTTTAATTTTACCCTGCTGCAACTAATTCTTCTAACTAATTCTTCTTAGAGAATAGTGCTCTCAACTGACAGGTTAACCCCCACTCTGCCCCCTCTACCGCAGGCGAGTGACGGTGGTCTGCACGCGACCGGTGGGAAGGACTCGGATGAGATGGACACGAACACGACCTCCTCGGACATCGAGGTGATCTCCTGCTGCACCTCCAACAACGGGGAGCCCACGTCCTTCTCACAGATGACTCCGGGCTCCCTGTTCGGGTCGAGACAACACGACCCCCTCTTCAAGCATCTGTGAGTAGTGCGGAACATCACCCCCTATACTACTGTAACTGTTGATTCTTGGCCGGGGGGTAGCAGCAAAGATTGGGCAGAAACCGGGAGAACTGTTTTTGTCACAATAATATGATTAGAAAAATATGTTGTTTTCTTTGACATTTTTATCTTAAAAAATTGGCGATGTTGCATTTTTTTATTTTTAGTGATTATGATTATCTGTTTTCCTTTTTTAGACAGAATATGTCATTTTATAATATATAATTTTCACTTTAATTAAGGAAACATATTGAAATTGAGCTTTTTAATAAATATGAACATTACGTAAATAATTATTTAGTGATAACTTTACCCGCTGTTATTACAAACATTATTTTTCTCAAAATAATTTTCCTCTTTTTGATTTCTTCTATAAAGCAGACTCAGTATATAATATACACCAGTCATCTTGCCGATGGGAAATTTTGGTTATTTTTTTTCAACAATTTTCTTGGTCTGTTGCTCTTTTTCAGGTCTTCCTCACATAAACGCTCGGCTAGTGGTTCCAGTTTTGGTGGACAAGAGGATATTCTTCGAAGTATGTCGGCTTTTTATTTATATATATATATATGTTTCATTCGTCTATTAGGGTAAATTCTTTTAATTGAACAGCATTATACTCTTATTATCGTCGTATTTATTATTTTTGAAATTTCAGACGAATATACATTTGACAGATTGCTCAAGGTAAAAACACAATTTTGCTAAAGTTGTATCTTTTGCATGCGATTTAATATTTTTTAATATTAATTGATTGTTTGTATTTTTATTATTTGTGAAACAACTGAGTAGTCTTTGAATGTTTAATCTGTTTTCTTCTTTTATATAGTACCTAATAATACTAGTACCTTTTATAGTACCTTTATTGAAAGCATTAAGCATGACTTACACACTGTTTCTAACCTTCTTTTTAAGATACGGCGGTTCGTTCAAATATGGTGTGATAATCCGCGTTGTATTGAATATTATTATTGATTATAATTAAATATTATATAATAATATTGATTAAAAATATACATTATATTTGACCTAGTTAATATTATGATGTTAACTGAATGATAATTTAATAGCAACATCTTGTTTTTATCAACAACTTTTAATTGATATAATTTAAAAGCAATTTTTATCGAAATATTTAGACTTATAATGTCTAGCCTAATAAGTCTATTTTGTTATACAACATTTTTATGATAACTATTCAAATTTATAACTCTACAAAACTATAATATTGATTAAAATATATGTTTTTATTCTTTATAAATGACCTCTTATCGATCAATAATTGTTTAAAAATTACAAATAACTAAAGCGCTAACACACAAGTTCGGTAAGCTATGCTGACTATGTGTACTGATTATGTCAATTGTCATGTACAGACAGTGTTTACATACAATACATAATATGATATACGAATCAAAATCTATGAAAACATGAATCATGAACTCCCAGTGTAATGCATGCCATGTTATCTATATTCAGCCACCGCTTGGTGAACCATTTGATCCGGCAAAACTGAGCCAGGTTTGCTAATTTCAAATTTATTTTTGCTGCCGGTCTTTCTCTCTTTATTTATACATTTCCTTAAACAAAAAAAAGGAGTTAGTTGATTGGAGTGTTTTTTTCGTGTGTTTCTGTTGTTCCGATTTTAGTAATCTTTTCTCTTTCTCTTTCCCATGTTTAATTTTTATATTTTGTTACTAACACGTTTTCTCTATATAATTTGTTTGGTACTTAATTATTTCACTTACTTAGATAACAAACAATAGATAACAAACAATACCTTTGATGTGTTTTTAACAACACCATATTATTTGCTTCATTACCTTTTGATATAATAAGATTAGGAGACAGTATGATCATCTCTTGTGTCGCCTTCTTTGCCGTGCTACTGTAAATCACAATTGAGACATCTGAAGTGTGTCTATATTTATTAGAGAAAATATAGAGAAATATAATAAAATGCGATCGGTCAGTTTAGTTGCATAAATAATCCTATGACTAGTGATGAGTCAACCTGTTGTGTAAATATGGATTTAATATATTTATTGGTTTCATACAAGTTTAGATATAGTTATTTTTATGACGAGTAGATTATTTTGATATAAATTAAATTTTATCAATAATTATTTTAGACTTTCTTTATAGAAACAGTAGATTACAAAATTTGAGTTATCTGCCGTATATTGATTTTTAACATGGACTATTTTGATAGAAATAATCTCGGATAATAATCTATAAAATGTAGTTTATAATTTTATATAAACTAATAAGGTAATATTGTATTATATAGTTTATTCATCTCTAATTAGTTAATACTGACATTATGAAGACCTTTTAACCATCTATGTACATTGAATGCTGCAAATATGATCAAATCACACACGAAGCACAAGTTTTGTAAATAAACATGTTTAAAAAATAATTGAAATATTCGGTGACTCTAGACTTGATAATCTGCTTTAAGGTCTTGCTTTTGTAACTAAACTATTTAACAAGTCATGTTAGATATAAGTTATGAAATTTAACGCTTAGCAATACCCGGCTAACAGTTCACTCATTTCACCACGCTTACTAATATATGTATTAGCTTAATTAAAGTTTGGTTGATTCTCCTTCTACAATTGATGTACTGTATCTTGTTATATGTTAACCGCAACAGCGATCATGAGGCAAAACTGCTCTGCTTACTTCTTACCTACTCGTACACACTTGGTTAGTGGTTATATTGTAACATGGAAACACTTTTGGACGCTTAGACACATCGTTCATTATGCATAACTGATTATTGTGATTAATGCTCTTTTGTGTTTTATTCGTAAATTTACCACGTTTTGTTGTGGAATTATTTAATTTAAAAAGAATTTTTGGGTCGGAAATGTTAGGTATATATAATTAATTGTCATTTTTATCATAATATGATTGAAAAATGAATTAAGTGTTTCAATTAAAAAAAAACATAAATCGATTATTATTTTATATATATATATCAATCGACTATTATAAAACATATTTACAATGTTATTGATTTATTTTCTCTTATTTGTATCAGATTTGTATTCGAAACTTTTTAATATTTAAACATAAGATTAAAATAGTGAATAACCGGCTGAAGTTTTATAATAACATAATATGTGTAGGATTGTCATAGAAACAATGAATATATTAAAAAAATTATATTTTTTGTTAAATTATAATGACAGAAGTATATTTTTACATTTTTTATCAGAACATATCTAGGTGTTTGAGGAATACAGAAAGATATATATATATATAATTTTCATGTAAAATATAATTTCTAACCGATTTTGTTTTATGTTATGCTTTAGTTTCTTTCAACCGTAAATAATCGCAAAATAAAAAACTCAATAAGATTTCTGCAAAGGCTGTAATTTATTTTTATATAGGATAGAGAATAAGTGTACTATATTTAATTTTGATTTCAATATAATATTTATTCTGAGAGTTGGGAATGCATTGTTCACTTTTCTTGCTTAGAAATTTATGGAGACGAACGAGATACTTGAGATTCGTGAGAACAAACTAGTTCAACTGAGTCGAGAAAATATCGATTTGAGGGAGTCGAACCAAATCTTAAAGAGGTAAGTCCAATTTTATAGCGACTTTTCCCCCCTGTTTAGTGTAAAGAAGCAGGAATCTTTCATACCACGTAAAAGTGTCACCGTGTCAAATGGTTTAAATGTTCTTAAGTTTCAGTTTGTCTTAGTGAAATCAAGTTATAAACATTAATGAAGAAATTGCTAACAGGAGGAATTTTTCATTGTAAACTGTAGGGAGGTGTTGTGGCACACAATACTTGTTTACTGAAAATAATCTTCTTTTAAAAATGTTGCGTGTATTATTTACCTTTATTATAAATAAAATCTAAACACAACTAAACATTTCATATCATACATTTTTATATTCGATCGCTTAGATGAAAAAGTTCTAATATGAAAACTTCACTAATCTATTATTTTCGTTTTATTAAAGATAATAATTATCACTAATAAATGTGAAGCCAATTTGTTGCATTTTTTGTGTCCCCTTGGGCTTTGTTATGGAAACGCACCTCCCCCATTCAAACGCCATAATCCACACAAATCTACGATCTTTTCAGTCGCCCTTGCAAGTCTGCACTATTGACGTAAAAGAAATCAATCTGGTATATCAATTATTTTAAACGGAACTGTTTGGTAACATTATCATAATAATTGATACACTGATAACTTATTTTCATCAGTTCTACGTGTTTTATTTAAATTAAACGAATGCAATAATAATGTATTATTATTCGGGTATTCACATACTTTTATATTTAGATTGATTGCTTCCAACATAATATTCAATTATATTTTTTATATAATATATTTTATTATTTTAATTGGAAAAAAACACTTTATTCATCATATTGAATAATATCCATATATCATTTTATGGTAACAATTTCTAACTCAGTCATTTTTAGTGTGTTATATGAAAATATATCTCATAGTAAACTTTAAATTATAAAAAATATTTAGAATGAACATATTTATATTTGCTGCTGTTACATACGCTCAGTATGATTTTAATTGAGAATAATAATTAAATGCTGAATAATAAAAAAATGAGAATATCGTAATTTATTTGAATCCATTGACACCGCACTTCCAATTTGACTGACAGCTAGTAGTATGAGAAACGTCAATACTGGGTCTACATGCCACCCTACCCCATCTCCTCCTCTCCCCTCGCCTCTCTGACAGTCAATTGGAGCAGTCAGAAGAGTCTCGTGAATCCGAGATGACAGACCTCAACACGCTGACCACTGAATTTACCAATCGTCTCTCCGAGGCTGAGAAGCGCTTCCTAGCGGCCTGCCGGGAACGTGATCAACTCAAGAAGCGACTTCAGCAGGAGCAGGAAGCGAATGCCAAGTGAGTGGATGAATGCGAATGTGTGTGCGCCATATTCTGTACCTGTGTACTGATTTTGGGTTTATATATAGTTCATGTCAAATTATAATATGTCTGAGGAAGAAGATACTTGACTAACTAGGGTATCCATGTTTGACTTATGTGTTTAATACAAAAATTTACGATTGCTCCGGGAAAATCTGGATAACTTTTTGGAATTTTGAAAGTAATGGCTATTAATGTTAATTTATAATCAGGTAATTGTTATGATTTGATATAAATTTTTTTCGATAATATTGTTTTCTTCTGAAGATATATTTCTAGGTAAATAATATAAAAAAAACTGCTCTGTATCTCACAACTTCGTAACTCGGATATATCAATCAGTTGCAACTTGAGAGGAACAGTTTTGTGATAATATGTTAACCTAATCTTTTAATAAAGGTCAATTGGAACTGTTTTTGGATTATTTACCCGTGGACATAATCCAGTGTCACTAAATCAGCCCGAATTCGGGCATGGCTCGAAAATGGAGGGCACTGGCCTGAATGCCCGAAAAATGAGCATATGGCCCGAAAAATGAGCTGGTACTAAGCCCGAATTTTTTAATTACATATATATTTTTTTATTCTCTTTATTATTGTACTTTAGATCTCAGAAGAATAATGTTTCAAAGATAAATATAATTTTTGTTTCCAAAACATTATTATTTATTTATATTTCTGGTATCATGCAAATTTTTATCACCTGCCAATCAATGCAGTTCTAAATATGAATCTTGGGTTATGACCATTGCATCGGAGCTTCCAACTATCATCAAGCCCACTGAATTAAGCACTTTGGAAGTTGAAGCTCGATTGCAAAACTCAAACTCAACAACATCTCAATCTAATGAATCTAATAGCAATGTCATAGAATATTGGAAAGCACTCTCTGAAAAAACACAGTTCCAACATTGGTGAAGCTGGTACGAGTAGTGATGATAATGCCCATGGTAATGCTCAGGTGTAGCATGTTTTTTCAATGCTACCAGATATTATAACGAAAAAGAGATCAAATTTGTCTGAACATACTGTGAAATCTTTAGTTGTAACAAAAATCTAGTCTTACAGCAAAGCAGTTGTCAAGTAGTGACAAAGCAGCGACACTGTGTTGTTCAGAAGGTTCTTCTTCTATTTTATGGACAGGCCACTGTTAAATTAAAGGAGTTTTTCTGTCAACAAGGAGACTGCTTGTACAGACCTTTCAGAAAAGTCATTCATTGAAAAAAAAATTATTGATCATGTAAAACAGGTATATATCATTTGACTATATTTTAGGTTTATAAATATATTTTGTTAATAACATGTTGTTAATACTATTGTATTTGTGCATTAATAATTAGATTGGAGGAGTTTCAAATGTGGAGATCATGTCTGCCCTATTGGTCTGTGTACATGCAGCAAGATCTAAGTATTATTCATATTTAGATGATCAAAAGTAAGAAGTCAAATGCTGAGAATAAAATTAAAAAACGTAAGGCTGAAGGTGTAGTGGAGGTCCAACAACTGAAAAAGAAAATAAGGTGAATGGAAGAAGAGACATAAAATCTCATGTGATGCAGACAAATATGCTGAGGAGGCTGAACAGGATGCTAAAGTACATTTGATTGTCAAATCCAATGCAATGAGAAAAGGAAGGTGCAATTGTTCTGTTGTCTAAAAACTTAATGATAAAATGAAAGAATTAAAGTAATACATATTTTTACAATTGGATTTTCTTATAAATATAACTATAGGTTATATCTATGTATTTGTATGTACATCATATGTATTGTATATAATATCTTACAGCTGTAACATGATTCTCACTTTACTCTTATTACATTATTGTAATTTTTCTGTCAAACAAAGCTTAGGACAGTTAAAGGTAACTTTACTCATAGAGGTCTCTGTTTATCCTTTTTGTATTTTATATTTGTACCAATATTAGTACTCTTATTACATTCCTGCAATTTGTCTATATTTACAATGTAAAAACTACTTTTATTTCTTGACATATAAATTTTGAAGAATAATAATATCCCTTGAAAAAGGGTAAGATCCCTTGAATTTTTGTGAAGTTAGAGCATACAAACCCTGATTGCTTCAAAAAGTATGAATAATCTTTTGCTATTACTAAAGGCTTTTTCTATATTATTGTAGCAATAGGTTATCCAATAAAAATGTTCAATATCAATAATATTTATTAGAAATAAATTTAAAATAAAGCTTCATTCTGTTAATTTATTTGATTATAAATCATGGCTGAAACGGATAGTATTTCATCAGACACAAACAATATAGAAGATGTTCACCTATCTCTTGTGTCGATTTTAGCAGACTATACTATTTTACTGGAGAAATGCCAAAAGCTGTCAACTAAATGCAGGAAGGCTTCAGAGCTAAATGAATTTTAAATGTGGATTGAGAATGTATTAGGAAAAGCAACATCAAAAGAATATTTATTAAAGAATGCCAGCAGAAACAGCATCAGTGTTTAATACTGCAGGTTCATCAACATCATTTACTCAACTAAATATCATCAGTTGCAAAAACGTCTAATGTTAGGAGCCATATCCAGACCAAAAACAAGCACCTTCCTGGGAGACAGTTGAAATAGTTAAATGGTCAACTGCAGAGTTACAAAGGCAGGTGTTGCTAGAAATTATTATTATTATCAGACAAAATGTTGACACACTGCCTTCATCCAACAACGAACAACCATCACCATTGCTAGAACTAGAAAATATGGACCCACATCAACTATATTATAATTGAACTTAATTTTGCAATTTGTTAAATTCACTTGTTAGTACTTGTTAGTTTTGTAATTAATTGATTTGTTAATCACTTGTAATTAATTGATTTGTTAATCACTTGTAATTAATTGATTTGTTAATCACTTGTAATTAATTGATTTGTTAATCA
>JAUZND010069491.1:0-17207 GCA_034780555.1 Coelogynopora nodosa | reverse complement strand
ACAATGAGTGTTTATAATCGATTAGAAAACATATTCCACAATGAGTGCTTATAATCGATTAGAAAACATATTCCACAATGAGTGTTTATAATCGATTAGAAAACATATTCCACAATGAGTGCTTATAATCGATTAGAAAACATATTCCACAGTGAGTGCTTATAATCGGTTAGAAAACATATTCCACAGTGAGTGCTTATAATCGATTAGAAAACATATTCCACAACGAGTGCTTATAATCGATTAGAAAACATAATCCACAATGAGTGATCGATAAATAATCGATTAGAAAAGAAGAAAGGACATCAAAAACATATTGAGACATATTTACTGAATAATATTAACAAATGTTGAATCTGCTAAATTCGTCTTTAGGCGGCAGAATTACCAAAAAAATAGCATATAACGGGATAAATTTAACATTATTTATTGATTAATGTGCTTTATCATTGCTAATTGATCAATAATAACACATCAAATGTTTAATACAGTTTACTCATTCAATAGATTTATTTACTGTCCAAAAGTGTTTAAATGTATTTGTCAAAATATAGATTTATAGTTTTCAGAAGCACGATAACCACATATGTATATACGTATCTATAAAGAATGTATAAATCCAGGATTATTTATCTCTGTGTATATATACATATATATTTCAGATATGCTATTTCTCTGTGTAAATCAATATTTTCCTGCCTTGGCGTCAGCTATGGTGAGTTAATTGAAAGGCGGCTCAAATATTTCAAATTTATTTTTGTATATGATGCCATACTTTTAATGATTTATGGGATTTTTGCTCACCAATTTATCATTTTTGAAATACTGTTATTTTGCATACACATATATATATACATATATTACGTTGAAGGCATTACTCAATTACAAATTAAAGTGTGGCATACTGCAGACGAGAATGACGTATTCTCTAGATCCGTAGCAAGGGCTGTTCGTATCGATCAAACGAATATCCCTTTTTTGAAATAGAGTGTCCTTTTTATTAGAGGACAATATTGTGGACAATTTTAATTGTTTGTTTCTCGGTTTTCAAGAATATTTGAAAAAATGCATGAAAAGGGAAATGTGGCACCTAATCATTTACATGTTTTGGAGAAGAAATAAAACTGATTAATAATTGATTAATAAATGATTAAAAAATTATTATCTTTTAATGAAAAATGTACAATATCGTACTTATAATATTATAAAAGAAAAAGTCACAATAAATGGAATCGTTCAAATATACTACTGAAGCTACTTCTTCTGTTGCAATATTCTAAGTAGGCCTACGTTATTGTACTTTCTTCTTCTTCTTAGCACCATACATTGTTGATTCAACTGAGAAAGAATACGTTAGTTTATAGACAAGCAATCAGTTTTAAGGCCCCTTGTTATGCAATCAATATTTACAATTTGAATAATATATTAAACAAAATGGTGGTATTAGTTACATATACTATGTTACATATAGTAAACGCATAGTGATACCACTTTAAAAATGAGTTTTGTAGAATATCGTCGAATAATTACCGTTAAATTTATAGAGTGAACATTCTTTAAATTACCGTTCTATATTCTTCGGTATGAACAGATGAAATTATGTATATTTACATATTTAATACTTTAAATTTCATTTCAGAATTCAACAATGTCAGGAAAAAATTTATATCATCTCCAAAAAATCCATTTGTCCAAAGCCTCCTGAAAGAAATCCAATTATTGTCTGATGATATTGGCGCTGATCTGGCAGATCTGATCATGGACACGGTATCTTCCATTTGTCTTCCTAGAAAGGATGAACATCTAACAGCAGATGGTGGGGATATTCCTATTATGAATTCGATACCGTAATCTACTCCCTGTATCATGCTCCACTTTGGGAAACTATTCATGTTGTCTCCTTGAATAATTGTGCAGAAACGATATCCTGTATTTTGGATCCTGTCAATTTTTTAAAAATTATTAATTAAAAAAATGCCTGCCAAATTTTTAATAAGTATCCGATGACCTTTAAATTTTAACATACTATGTAGGTCATCTGGGGACATATGATAGGCTATGTCAAATATTAAAAATAGCCTTACGTTTGTCCGGCCAACCAAAAATGTACTTTTAGGTAAGATGACACGAAGAGTACAATTTCAAATGTTCAATGTGGCGGTAAATTTTAAATAGGTCAAGTGTGACCTTGAAATTCTGGAATTCGTTGCGTCTCATGATGCGACGCTCTCATATCAAATTTCATTAAGATCGGTTGGGTAAAATTTAATAATTTACATAAATTATAATAAATTAAAAATGTAAAGTGTGTGAAATTAGTATATGAATATAAAATAACGGGTGATATTATAATATTTCATTAGTGATTTATACTACAATACTGAAATCAAATGTGATTTTAAATGTAAAATACATTGTGATTAAAATTTTCAAATCTTAAATTAGTGAATTTTTTTCTATTTTAAAATAATTTAGTTTTTTAGTAGTTTTTATTAAAAATACAATAAAGCATTACAAGACGTTTTGCTGCATTCAATTCTTGAACTAGTTTAAACTGAAGGAAATTGACTGTAATCACAAAAAACCCAGAAATCACTTTTTTAAAATCTTAAATATTATGAAGTGATAAATGGATTGAAAAAATAATCAATTAAAATTATTTTATCAAATTACCTGTCAAAGAGAGAGGTGGACATTTGTTCCATAATACGATAATTAGAAAATGTCTATAAATTAATAGACCGAATTTATTGCAAATACATTCAACCAAAGGGATTCAATGAAAGCCAATAAAAGCCCCATATTTGAGATGACTTTCATGTTTTTGTGATTAGTTATTGCTACAATATTTTAGGTATTTAAAATTAGTTTGAATTATTTCATTTTTGTGTGAATTAATTGTAACAAGTACTAACATTTCTTAAATAATTAAGTCGTTGATAAATAATTAATAAAGCAACATAACGTTTGAATTTCATAAAGCAAATACTAAATTAATGACGACGTAAATAATGTGTCTGAGAAATCAAAATATTTGATCACATGTATAATATTTTAGCCAATTAAAAATTATATTTTAATCATACAATAAAAAAGTGCTGAATAATTAATCTATTCATCTCGTTTATGATTCCAAAAGCAAGTATAATAATTTTATACATATATGGAACTTTTATATACGTATGACATTTGGAATGAACATATATATATATATATTCTTAATTGAAAAGAAGAGTTATATGTTATTCAATCAACAAATTGTCTCTGATTGGCTCTGGTTGGACACTGATTAAACGCGTACATTTAAAATGAAACATTTGTAAAAGAATGTATCGATTTTATTGATACGTTTCGTGAGTTAATAATTTTATTATTTATATTAATTTTTATGCATTCTGAGATTAACTATTTATACAATATTTTCTATATTTTATTTCATATATTATTTTAAATTAGAACGTTTGTGTCAATTACAATTATTCTAAAATTATTGAGACTGAATTTGTTTAGAATAGTTAAATAATAAAGTCAAACACCTTTTAGAGCAATTGTTACCGTTAGTCCTTTTAATGATAAAGTCACGATACTATGTATATATGACACATATATGGGTGTTATTTTCTGCCACTACAAATACCAGTTATTATTTCTATATAAATTTCCGCGTATATTTGGGCACTATGGTTCCAAAATCAAAAATTTGTAGAAAAACATTCACTTCTTTATTCCCGGCAATTACATCAGATAAATCCGACCTACATTGACCATATATGCCTGCTGGAAGACGTGAGTCTTGAACATTGACATTCTCTGTCATATGACGTTTGATTCTGTCCTCAATGAGTTCAGTAATTGTAAAATTACCATTCTCCATACCTTCATTCTATGCTGATCATGATTGAAAGCATTTGATTTGTGAGACACTGGTTTGCGATACATTTTGAAAAATAAGCTGTGCATTAGTTTGTCATCACATAGTCACGTCATAGTCATAGTCACGTCATAGTTATAGTCACGTCATAGTCATAGTCACGTCATGGTCATAGTCACGTCATAGTCATAATCACATCATAGTCATAGTCATAGTCAGGTCATAGTCACAGTCACGTCATAGTCATAGTCACGTCATAGTCACGTCATAGTTATAGTCACGTCATAGTCATAGTCACGTCATAGTCATAGTCACGTCATAGTCATAGTCACGTCATAGTCATAGTCACGTCATATTCATAGTCACGTCATATTCATAGTCACGTCATAGTCATAGGGTAAAAACGTAGATAAATTAATTAATAAAATCAATATCAATCTTTGAGAAAATAAAAATAATAAAATCAATATCAATCCTTGAATAAATAAAAATATAAAAATCAATATCAATCCTTGAGCAAATGGTAATATTGAAATCAATATCCATCCTTGAGCAAATGTTAATGTTAAAATTAATATCAATAATTGATATGATACGGTTCGTAGAATACATATATATATATATATATACATCTATATATTAAAACGCATAGATTTACAGCGTTTATTCTCCTCTATGCAGTGTAATCATATATATTTAACACATCTAGCATTATACAATGTATAACGAACTATATTTATTGTAAATAGTCAAGAACTCATTGTATTGAATTCATGTTTTTGAAATATTATTTATTTTTTTGGTAGAATTGGCGTCCATTTTGAATTTTGACCATTACAGACGAATAGTTTATAGATAATTTTCAAAATTTAATTAAAATAAAATAAAACCCATTTATGGTTCGCATTTTTGTCATTTAAATCCATTCCCATGAACCGTGAGAAGCATTGTAATTTTAATGTAACATAAAGTTGTAATGAAACATGTTTTTTACATGTATCTGTGTTTTACTTCATTTACAAAATAAGTTGATCATAAAAAGTGCTGCAAAAGTTGATTCTGTTTTTTTTTATAAATGGCAAATCACTACAATTATAATAAAGTTTGAGTTAAAAATATTTCAATTCATTTTTTCAGGAGTAAAATCAAGGTTCCGGTCATTTTTTTGCAATTTGGATGTTTTCAACGCACGAAATTCGGCATTCAAAAAATTGAGTAGTAAGCTCATTCAACTATTTCGTGAAAACTTATTCTAATTCATTCTTGATTCTTGATTCTTGAAGAATAAAAAAAATGTCAGTGAGATTCTTGAATGCACGAAACGATAATCTTTTCATTTTTCACGAATTTTGCTAGAATTTCAGAGGTTTCTTGCGAAAAATGCAAGAAACTGCGGAAAATCTTTCATAGATGTGTCCCTATTTATACTAATGCTTAGGAAATAATAACTTCGAGATTATTCAAAACTTAATACGTTTCAATTTATGTATGATGTAATTCTGTTGAAAGATAAATTATTAGCTTTATTCTATCACCGAAAATAACAACTACTGCGATTTTTGAAGTGTTAGTCATTTTGATAGATAAGTATGATTTTGTGGTATTTACACAAAATATTTTTATATTATTGATAAATGCAAAGATTATTGCAAGTGTGTAATTTGTATTTTTTTAATAAATAACGAAAAATTGATTTGTGCGTATAGGACTAAAAATATTGATAGATTTTAATGTTTTAAATAATTGTGCAGAAACATACTTTCGGCTTTGAACGATGCATACAATAAAACAAAATATTTTATTGATATAATAATCAGAAACAATGGGTTAAAAAAATCACATAGCTTCATGTTTATGAAATTTATTACCTGGTAAATTAAAAAAACTAATGTTATTAATATGTAAATTGATTAGCGAATACAATTATAAACAATATATATTGGCCGACTTCAAAGGGAGAAATCTTAACTAATTTTCATAACTGAATAAAGCCTGCCTATCATAAAAATAAAGGAATATCTTAAGTCATATTTAACTTAATTAAATAGGTAAATGTGAATTGAATCAACGCTTTACTATTTTCATTTTATAAAATATGTGCAAATTAATTTTCATTTTTTCCATTGTTATTACGAAAACGTAAGTTATTTCTATTGTCCATTTAATTAATTTATCTTTAAATTATATATTAGTAAATGATATTAATGAAACAGTTTGATAGTTGGATTTTAACATTGTTTTATATACGTAATGGTATTTTTCACTTTAATTCATTATGATGTATAACTTGTTACTCAACTATACATTTATTAAACATAGAAGACGTTGATGCAAGATTGCAGTCCAGTGAAGGAGATGAAGCTCACAATTCAGGTAAGATGCTTTACACAGAGCACATATTACATTATAAATAAAACAATTAATTGTTCATCCCTTTTACAACTACAGTAACCGAAATCTTTTGCTGTTGAAAAAAAATAATATTTTTTTAAGACAATAAAAACAACCTAGAGGGTTCACTGTAATGATTAAAATTCAATTTGTATATTATCATGTGGTCCAGCATTTGTATTGTTTCAACCAGGTTATTTAGCCGATGTTTACAAAGATACCAATTACTATTGTTTGTTATTATTTTTCTAGAAACCAATACACTTGGTGACGACGAACCGCAGCTTGATGAAAACGAACCGCAGCTTGGTGATAACGAACCGCAACATGATGAAAACGAACCGCAGCTTGATGAAAACGAACCGCAGCTTGATGACAACGAACCGCAGTTTGGTGAAAATGAACCGCAACTTGATGAAAACGAACCGCAGCTTGATGACAACGAACCGCAGCTTGGTGATAACGAGCCGCAGGGTAATATTTAGAATTGAATAGTTTTCATCGTTTACTCCTCAACACCTATCAAGGATATCAGTTTGAAACTTTCTAGAACCGGTTTCACATATTTTAGTAAATAATATTGATAACTTGAAGATAATGTATAATATATTAGTCAAAATTAGCCACAAATATTGAAAATTGTGCTCCGCTTTACGTATGACGCGACGGTTTTCCTTTTATAAGTTACAAGCTCTTGAAATTTGGTATCTTTAAGTAGCCCGTGAAGAGATCAATGAGATTCGCTAAAAATAATCTTTTTTTTTGCAATTTGAATTTTTGTAATTTTTTTGCGAAAATATAAACTAAAATAAATTTTAAATATTATTTTTGACCAAATAGTTTTTCGTTCTTGTCATAAAAAACAGAAAAGTAGAGTACAGGATTGAGACAATTCAATCATTTATCTTTATTATAATCAAAAAGGAAACTAAACAACCTAACAAACAAAAAATATATGTGTGAAGAGTATTTTTTTATTCTAATTTACATTTGTCTAAAGTGGTTCACAATATTCCGTTTCAATTCAAGTGCTTATTTTATTATGAATTGCTAGGAATAAAGTTATTCATAATTTGAAGTTTGTGAAGTAAAAGTTGTCAAAATAGCATAGGGTAGAAAATGTCCTACTCTACAATATGAAAAATAGTGCTTCCTTGTAAGCGCCGTGGTAAAGCTGTATGTTGTTATAAATTTGATATCATTTTGAAGAGTGTAAAGAGGTCACGTATTTAATAATATATAATAAAAAAGTGTTCTTTTGAGTTTTTACATGTGCTCGCACATCTGAAAACATTGGCAATTTTACGTGTAAAATTGAATTTTAGGAAATCCAAATTTCGTTTATTTATTAACATGTTTAAAATTCTATTACTCACAGTAGTATAAGAAACATATTGTAAATTTAGTAAAGTTTGTATTTAGCTGTTTCATATTTTTGAAATTTCAGTAACGATATGATAAAATACGTAAGTATTTAAATATGAAATATATTTTGAAACAATAATAACGAGTTAGTGTTACTTTTGTTATTCAAATAGGCAGAAATAAACATAATAATTACAGTATAGGGTGCGCAGATAATCATACTGAATCATACTGAAGTTTAATATTTTAATATATAATCGGTGCACACAAAGAAATGTTAATATGTCGCAAGGCTATGTTTTTCCCACAGATTTCATTTGTAATAGACCAGAAGTGCACTTCGAACGCACAAAAGTAACTTGAAACTGCATTGAACATTTTTGTTAATTCTGCTGATAAAAATGCAGATCTGTACACTGTACACCGTTATTGATATAATAAAAGCTTACGATTGTTGAAAACACTCATCTCATGTTTACATAACATTTGTGGTTGATCCAATTCTTATGTTGTGATTACTTGTCGTTCTCTGGTTGCACAGGCCGAATTCCAAGCAGCCACCCATATGAGACGGAACTGAAGCAGTTGCGTTTGATGGGTTTCTTCAACGAGTCACGAAATCTAGAACTGCTGATTCAACACGAGGGGAACGTGGACCTCGTTAGCAATATCCTGAGCCAAGAATCAGTCGGTTTAAGACAACTAAGTATATCTACGGGTTAATTTATTGCATAAGTATTATGCATGTTAGATAAACGTTGCTCTATAACAAAATATTTACAAAAATGTAAATTTACATGTTCTAAGTGCACTCCTTACCTATTATATGTTCTGCTTTAATATATGTTCGAATTTTTAACAACCAAAAACGTTCATTGAACACTCCCATCGGAAATGGTCGAATGATGTTTCACTCGTTCAACTCGGACGTAAGTTAGACGTAAGTCGGGCGTAAATCGGAGATAATTCGGACGTATATGTTGAGGCGTAAATCGGGGATGAGTCGGACGTATATGTTTGGGCGTAAATCGGGGATGAGTCGGACGTATATGTTTGGGCGTAAATCGGGGATGAGTCGGACGTATAAGTTTAGGCGTAAATCGGGGATGAGTCGGACGTATATGTTTGGGGGCGTAAATCGGGAATGAGTCGGACGTATATGTTTGGGGCGTAAATCGGGGATGAGTCGGACGTATATGTTTGGGGCGTAAATCGGAGATGAGTCGGACGTATGTTGATCGTAAGTTGGGCGTATATCGGAGATGAGTCAGACGTATATGTTTGGGGCGTAAATCGGGGATGAGTCGGACGTACATGTTTGGGCGTAAATCGGAGATGAATCGGACGTATATGTTTGGGGCGTAAATCGGGGATGAGTCGGACGTATGTTGGTGGTAAGTTGGGCGTAAGTCAGGGATGAGTCGGGCGTATATGTTTGGGCGTAAATCGGGGATAAGTCGGACGGACGTATGTTGGTCGTAAGTTGGGCGTAAATCGGGGATGAGTCGGACGTATATGTTTGGGCGTAAATCGGAGATGAGTCGGACGTATATGTTTGGGGCGTAAATCGGGGATGAGTCGGACGTATGTTAGCCGTAAGTTGGGCGTAAATCGGGGATGAGTCGGACGTATGTTGGTCGTAAGTTGGGCGTAATAAGATAGAACAAGTCTGAACGTCGTCAAAAAACAAGTCAGGTATGTGTAATTAATTGGACACATTCGGGTTTCTCATATTTAATAACTAAATATTAAATAAATAATATAGTCTTTTAAAAATATGCTATCTTAAAAAGTCCACAGTTTTCAATACAAAAATAATTCGAAAAATGTTTAACAAAACCTGTTTGTACCGAAAATTATATGATATTGACATCAATACCCAGATATTAATTTATGTACTTTTTTTACATCAGTTTAAAAAATGTTGAGTACAATTTTGAGATAACGGTATTTAGGTGACGCAATCTGAGACAACTCCTGAGCAAATTATTATCAAATAGCAAATTATCGTAGGAAGGTCAAGATAAACTATATTTTTAAATATCAAGTTTTATATATCAGTCTACGATGAAACATATATTACGCAATCCGTTTAGTATGTCTGGATTGTATAAGATCCAGTCAAAGTATCATAACATTTTGAAAATGTTCACATTTCATTGAAATCATGTAATTCTCTAGAATCTCTAAGTCGAGGTAAAACACGTTATTCGTTCTGCTTTTTTTATATGTTGTACAAGATGAACAATGAAAATATAATTAATTCAAGGTAAACTAAGTTATTTCGAAACATAATTCTATTCATTTTCTATTAAGAGAATAATTATTTTAATGAAACTAGCTAGGTAAATTTTATTATAGTAGCAATTAATAAAGTATTTTTGATACATATAAATGTAATAATTAACAATAATTTTGTATTAATTAATACAATATCTAGTTATTACACCTCTATAAATGAATAAATGTTATTATGTTATTAATAAAGTATTTAATATTAAGCTAACAGTATTTATAATATCTTACAAAACAAGCACCCTGTAAACAAACTCCCTTAAAAGTATACCTCAATAAAAAGAGAAGGTAGCAATATTCATTATTTAATACGGGTATGACATAATACGAAAATTGTGAATAGCCAGTTTATATAAATAGTTTTAATAATTGTTGATATAACTGGGACTGGTGGTGTAAAAGTACATAGTGTGATGAGGTAGAAAGCGAGTTATAGTGTTAAATTAATTAAATAAATAAAATTTGTGTTTAATGAATAAAATTAACAACATTTTTTTGAAATTGTGTTAATATTCTGTTAGATTCCATTAGTATAGGTGATTCTTATTGAGATGCTTAGAATTGAAGCATTTCACAAAGGAAGTGTACTTTCGTAAATTGCGTGGCGTAGAGGTAGCTTGCACGCCTCTAGTACCGAAGGTCCCTGGTTCGAATCCCGACCAGGTCACCTTACATGTTTAAATTTAGCGGCTGCCCAGAGAGGCTCATGGACAGTGCCCGTTGTGGTGCGTCTCAGCAATCCGTTAGGATAAATATCTGTCCGCGCATCGGCGTCTCTTCCTGTGGCTGCTTTGCCCTCTGCGGTGGATGCTGGTGTCTACCTCTGCTTAACTGCTTCTCAAGTAGTAAGTCAAGTTAATCACACAGGTCTGCTGTAGAGGGCATTTCGGTAGGCTTGGCGGGGGACTCGTATTCCTTACATGGTGAGACGTGATGACGAAAATGCCGCTTTTAAAAAATAAAAAAAACTGCAGCACTTAACAGAACAAGTGTTCAGCAACACTACAAAAGTAGTTTACGGCCCATATTAGACGTTTTGCTACTTAAATATGATTTTCTCTTACCACATGTTAACCAATCTAGTTGGTTTTAATCATAGACTTTATCACTAGACAGAACACTACCGTTAAAACTGCAATTTTGGTTTTGGGAGACAAAAGCTCTGAGAGCACTTTTCATGTAAAACTGATGTTTTGAACCTCAATATCTCGAGAACTCTTACAGTTATAAACACCTAATTTGGCCCACAGGTAGAAAATATATAAACTATAAACTAAGCTATAAACTATCAGCTATTTCTTAATTGTTTTTAAATGGTGACTGAAAGTAAATCTTCCTGTTTTTCACATGTGAAACGATAGGCATAAAGATAAGTAATTCGCACGCAAATTATCCGGATATTGAAAATATTAGCTTTTTAGAATCATATTGCTTTAGAAATTTAAATGTATTATCTTTCTAAAAAGGTGTATTATAAGCAACAGCATTTAAACAATAATTATAATCAACGCCACTTCACTTTTCCCTAACGCACAGCATACAACACTTTTCCCTAACGCACAGCATACAACACTTTTCCCTAACGCCAATCCAATTGGTTTTAAGTAGCTCCTCCCTCTTCTCAATCGACAGCCTCGCATCCGAGCCAACATCTCTATGAAGCAGAGTTGAAACAATTGAGTAATATGGGCTTCCTCCTCGAGTCGCAAAATCTCGATCTTCTGGCGCAGTACAACGGGGATATCGAACTGGTTATCAACAAGCTGAACGAAATTTCATTCGGTACTAAACGGCTCTCTATTTGTTCTGTTGTCGTTTGATAAACATAATATAGAATTTAGGATAACTTTTAGTCACATATTTTATTGATATCTTTAGTTAACTTTCTCAAAAGTTCAGTGTAATCAATATTTGTACAGTTTATAAGCTGCACAAGTTTGACTATAATCGATGCATAATCAATAAATTTGACTAAAATCTATACATAATCAATAAATTTGACTAAAATAGATGCATAATCAATAACTTTGACTAAAATAGATTCATAATTAATATATTTGACTAAAATTGATGCATAATCAATAAATTTGACTATAATATATGCATAATCAATAAATTTGACTAAAATTGATGCATAATCAATAATTTTTACTAAAATCGATGCATAATCAATAAATTTGATTAAAATAGATGCCTAATCATAAATTTGACTAAAATCGATGCTTAATCAATAAATTTGACTAAAATAGATGCCTAATCATAAATTTGACTAAAATAGATGCCTAATCATAAATTTGACTAAAATCGATGCTTAATAAATAAATTTGACTAAAATTGATGCATAATCAATAAATTTTACTAAAATCGATGCATAATCAATAAATGTTACTAAAATCGATGCACAATTAATAAAATTGACCAAAATAGATGCATAATCAATAAATTATACTAAAATCGATGCATAATCAGTCGTAAAACCTTTTTTTTCAAATCAGTATATATTTGCTCCGCTTGTAACGTGTTGCTCTAATAATTTGAAAGACGTTATTTAATAATTATTGATTATTGCTCGATTTAACATCTTCGTATTTTTCTTCTTACGCATACAAGGCCATCAGCCATACAGCAATATCTGTAATTTCTCTTTGTATACATTTTGCATAAAAACTGTCGTATATTATGCCATTACACTATAGTGACAGTCCATTTTTCTTCTTTAAATTACCGATTCAAAGCTCCCATTCCGAGGGAGCAGCCCTATGAAGCGCAGATGAAGAGGTTGACCGAGATGGGTTTCGGCAACAATTCTCAAAATATTGATCTTCTCGGTCAATATAACGGCGACATAGATCGAGTGATCGGTGAACTCAGCCCAACAACAGTCAGTAAGACCCGTTTGTCCATCATCTGGCCGGACTAATTTGTCTCTGTTCATATGTATGTATAACGATGGATCCGCAGTTTTCACCGAATTGTAGTAGTGTAACTGTCGTCGTTTTCGATGACAAAATGTAGTTTCAATTCTTTTAACTATTTATACAGTCATTCAGTTTCACCTCTAACACCTTGGCTCGAGTTTTATGCAACCTTGTTTCCGTTAGTTTTTATTTCTTATAATTTTTGCTATTATTTGTAATGCAGGGACATGTACCAATAATGGCCAATGCATTGTATAATGTAAAATCTGGTAATACTTGGTTCAAATGTGATGATAATATAATTTCCAAATGTAAATCCAATTCAAACTGTTTGAATTCCACTACGGCTTACGTGGTTTATTAGAACGTAATTAATCAGGTGCTGAACTATGGCAATAGTGACGGTGTGCGCACATAAACCGGTAAACTGCCGCTGAGGGTCCAAAGTCCCGCACCACTGTTTAGTCATCTTTTCTTCTCTTTTGTATTATAAATATCATTTGTTACATGTGTTCTTCTACTTTATGATCCAGCCTGTCCCCAGTTCTTCTTCTTTATGATCCAATCTGTCCCCAGTTCATCTTCTGCTTTTTTAGGTTTGACAGACTGTCTTTTAAATCCACAGGTTTGACTTGCCACTTGTAACTCCAGGCCTGTTTTACATAGAGTAGGCATCAAGAGCTATGTTGGGATTGTAGACCTGTTTTTGTGAATAATATTTGTTGTTTGATGATAACTCATTCCTTTTGTTTGACCATTCTGGAGTTTAGTCATGAATTTTGGTTTTTCCATTTAACCATCCTGATATTATTATTAAATGCGTTTCTTATTTGACAGTCACTTTGATAATTTGTGGTTCTTCTTTTTTATTACTATTTTTTATTTGTTTTATGGAGATGTCGAGGATTTGAAACGAATGTATCCATTTACTATTATAATCTTATAAAAGGATTATTGCCTAATTCATGTGGTGTAACTACTGATGATAAAGTAAGAAAAAATCAATATGGTTTTACGAAAAATAATTTAAATAATACAATTGTCGCTGTATTTATTCACAAACTGCATATTTGGGTACAAGGGAACTTCTTGTCTTCTCTGTTTTAGCAGTCAACGTTTCAAGTCAACGTTACAAAGAAGAACGGAAGAAGCTAGCTAAGATGGGTTTTACCAGTAATGCACGCAACCTCATACTCTTGGATCACTTTAATGGAGACATTGGCAGGGTCATCTATAGACTACGTCAAACTTCCCCCAGTAAGAATATTTACCGCCAATTTCTAATCTTATTCCATGCTGAGTAGACCAAAGATTGCCTTTATATGACATTAGTAATGAACAAAAAAGTCCACTGACACACAAGAAATGTGTATGACCAAATTGTGTAAAAAAATAAGATATTCTGAAGCGCTTTCGCCACAAGGCTTTATCAACAGGAAATACTAACTTTTAAATAAATTGATCAGAACGGTAATACCTTTCATAATACAAACATAACATTCATAACATAAATATGGCAATTAAAATATCGTCAAAAATCTGTTCAAATATCAAATAAATAATAATAATCATTACTTCGAAGAAATAAAACAAAACAATTAATTATTTGATTAAAAAGGTAAAAGAACCAAACACGAGAGAATAAATGGATACATATTATAAAGGTTTAAATGAAGGAAGACGGCTGGGGCAAAGAAGGCTTTTTAAGATGGGACCAGAGGTAAAAGATGAAAACATATATATTTCAAATCGGGAAGAGCAAATAGATTTGATAGAAAGAACGAATTTAGCATTGAAAGCAGAGAAAATAATAATTAAAGGTACATACTGTGTTTAAGAAAGGGAGAATATTTGGCGCCAATTTCTAATTTAGTTCCACGCTGTCTTGGATCTAGTATATGACGAAATAACGCCTTCATATGACTTAAATAAAACTTTAATATCGATATAATATCTATCAAATACATACAACAGATTAAATTTTGCAATGCAAATTGGTTGACGCAAAATCATGAACATTTAATTATGTTCTAAATATTAATCGAAATCAATAAATACTGTGATATCAATATGTGTTAATTAAACGTTTAACAAACATTAACTACCACATATCAAATATGGCGGCTCAACTTGGTATCAAAATAGGTAGATCTTATAATTAAAAAAAATTTAAAACCATTTTTAAAATCAATATCAATCAATTTTCACTTTATTCCCTCCTCCCCCACCCCATATCAGCACCACACATTTGTAGCTAAGTTAATGTTTGATTAGGGAAGAAATGATATAATATCTAGAATAGCCCTGAAAAGCTGTACACCATAATGTATTACATTGTTAATAAATATTTGACTTGCGAAGTGTTCCTTTTGTGAAACGTTAACACATTACTAATCATAATGCTATCAACATTTTATAAAATTTATACTTCATGTATTCGCGTAATTCACATAATTGATGTGGTTTATTTTGATGTTTCAATATTTTTTGGCATCAACGTTGTATTGTAATTTCTTGCAATGTCCCCTTGGTATATTTAATTTTTTTAAAGTTGCATAGTCAGGTAATAGATATAGACATTCAGCTAGACATTCGGCTAGACCAAATTATTTGACAAATTCATAAGAGTCGCCCCGCTACAGTTATACAGGAAATAAGGTTGTTTTGTTTTTCTGACTTTGGGTACACAAAGATCCACCCCCTACACGTATGTGAAGGTCAAATACACTTAATAAAAATCCATTTTTTCAATTAACAACTAAGTCTTCGTAAGATTTCTTTTCATATATGAATTACATGGTTGTAATATGGTCAAAGGTCTTCAAAGCAGATAAGTTGATCTCTTAATGATTGAGTATTTCGAATTAATTCAAACTAAGAAAAATCTGTAACTACACAGCTTCGACACAAAACAAAAATACACGCTGTCCCTAATTAGAAATGTTTTTATTGTATATAATTTTAATTAAAAAAATCGTTTTGGTGTCTATTTCACTTTTAAGAATGATATTTATTTTTCTTCTCCCATTCAGATACCACCGTCGCCACTAAAAAACCACTGAGAAAGAATATTTTGAATTGTTTTCGAGGTATGAGGAATATTACAATTTGTTAGCTATATTCATACATGTGTTATAGTATTATTTTGACTGTGTTTTCGGTGCTAAGCAATGATTTAGTCACAATTTATCCACCCACGACAAATGGAGCAGTTGGAACATTGTGTACAAAATGTGTATTTTTATAATTCAAGGATTTTTTATCATGATGTTAAAAAATACTATAAAATGTTAATAATGGAATATTTAATATAAAAAAAAAAAATTATTAAAAAAATATTTAAAAATGTAAACATAGGTCACACGTATGATGTTCAATGACAAAATAATATTTAATTCTGATTGCTTTGTTGCATAATGTATCGTATATTTTATTATGATATTGGTAACAATTTCGATTTTTGTAAGAATCTCGATTTTTAGTAAAAATCTCAATTTTAGTTTCCAGGATAGTTAAAACCAAGATATAAAAGAAACATTTACTTTCTTCAAAAACCTCTGGCATAAAATGATTACTGTTTAATAAGTACCTCTAACAAGATGCTAATAAAGATGACCATTAAATTGTATTTCAGGAACATCTGATTCCGACGATGATGAACAACGTGGTAAATATGCCTGAAAATAGATAATTCCTTTCATTTATCATGTATTACAGAGGATGTGAGAGCTTTACGTTGAACAAGACAAGAGAAGAAGACAATGGAGAGATAGTAATGCGTACATTGCAGAGTGCACCTTATTTTACAGACGGATAATGCGTGCTGTTGACTTATTATATATATATTTATTTAGAGCTACATACCAGAGTCATGCATAAGAACAGCTAAACTAGAGTCATGAGTAAAAACAGCTAAACTAGAGTCATGAGTGAGAACAGCTAAACTAGAGTCATGAGTGAGAACAGCTAAACTAGAGTCATGAGTGAGAACAGCTGAACTAGAGTCATGAGTGAGAACAGTTAAACTAAAGTCACGAGTAAGAACAGTTAAACTAAAGTCATGAGTAAGAACACTTAAACTAACGTCATGAGTTGGAACAGCTAAACTAAAGTCATGAGTAAGAACAGTTAAACTAGAGTCATGAGTGAGAACAGCGAAACTAGAGTCATGAGTGAGAACAGCTAAACTAAAGTCATGAGTAGGAACAGCTAAACTAAAGTCATGAGTAAGAACAGCTAGACTAAAGTCATGAGTGAGAACAGCTAAACTAGAGTCATGAGTGGGAGAGGTAGCCCAGTCGGTTAAGGCACTGGTGATTAAGTGTGAAGGTAGCGGGTTCGAATCCCAGCAGTGTACCTTATCTCTC